>JAVSCE010000657.1:0-192388 GCA_032199065.1 Smutsia gigantea
TCTTTCTAAAATTTATTTCTAGTTTAATACCTTTGTGATCTGAGAAGTTGGTTGGTAGGATTTCAATATTTTTGAATTTACTGAGGTTCTTTTTGTGGCCTAGTATGTGGTCTATTCTGGAAAAATGTTCCATGTGCAGTTGAGAAGAATGTGTATCCTGTTGCTTTTGGGTGTAGAGTTCTGCAGATGTCTGTTAGGTCCATCTGTTCTAGTGTGTTGTTCAGTGCCTCTGTGTCTTTACTTATTTTCTGTCTGGTTGATCTGTCCTCTGGAGTGAGTGGTGTGTTGAAGTCTCCTAAGATGATGGCATTGCTGTCTATTTCCTCCTTTAATTCTGTTAGTATTTGTCTCACATATGCTGGCGCTCCTGTGTTGGGTGCATATATATTTATAATGGTTATATCTTCTTGTTGGACTGACCCCTTTATCATTATGTAATGTCCTTCTTTATCTTTTGCTACTTTCTTCGTTTTGAAGTCTATTTTGTCTGATACAAGTACTGCAACACCTGCTTTTTTCTCTTTGTTGTTTGCATGAAATATCTTTTTCCATCCCTTCACTTTTAGTCTGTGTATATCTTTGGATTTGAGGTGAGTTTCTTGTAGGCAGCATATAGATGGGTCTTGCTTTTTTATCCATTCTGTTACTCTGTGTCTTTTGATTGGTGCATTCAGTCCATTTACATTTAGGGTGATTATTGATAGGTATGTACTTATTGCCATTGCTGGCTTTAGATTCGTGGTTACCAAGGGTTCAAGGGTTGCTTCTTTACTATCTAACAATCTAACTTAACTTTCTTGTTAAGTTATTGTAAACACAGTCTGATGTTTCTTTCTTTCTCTCCCTTCTTATACCTCCTCCTCCATTCTTTCTATAATAGGTGTTTTATTCTTTGCCTTTAGTTGGTATTTGGATGGTCTGCTTTCTTTGCTATGATTTTTTTTCTCTGGTGACATCTTTTTAGCCTTAGGTGTGCTTCCATCTAGAGCAGTCCATTTAAGATATCCTGCAGTGGTGGTTTATGAGACGCAAATTCTCTTAACTTTCGTTTATCTGGAAATTGTTTAATCCCTCCATCATATTTAAATGATAATCGTGCTGGATACAATATTCTTGGTTCGAGGCCCTTCTGTTTCATTACGTTAAATATATCATGCCATTCTCTTCTGGCCTGTAAGGTTTCTGTTGAGAAGTCTGATGATAGTCTGATGGGTTTTCCTTTGTAGGTGATCTTTTTTCTCTCTCTAGCTGCCTTTAATACCCTGTGTTTATCTTTGATCTTTGCCATCTTAATAATTATGTGTCTTGGTGTTGTCTTCCTTGGGTCCCTTGTGTTGGGAGATCTATGAGCTTCGGTGGACTGCGAGACTACTTCCTTCCCCAGCGAGGGAAAGTTTTCAGCAATTATTTCTTCAAAGACACTTTCTATCCCTTTTTCTCTCTCTTCTTCCTCTGGTACTCCTATAATGCGAATATTGTTCCGTTTGGATTGGTCACACAGTTCTCTTAATATTCTTTCATTCCTAGAAATCCTTTTATCTCTCTCTGCCTCAGCTGCTCTGTACTCCTGTTCTCTGTTTTCTATTCCATTAACAGTCTCTCGCATCTCATCCATTCTGCTGTTAAGCCCGTCATCGCTTGTCTGATTTCTGTATTGTCTTTCCTCAGTTCCCTCACTTCCTCCCTCAGCTCTTGCACATTTCTCTGTAGGTCCATCAGCATGGTTATGACTTTTATTCTAAATTCTTTTTCAGCGAGGCTGTGCATTTCCATCCCTTCAGACTCCCTCTCTGGGGTTGTCTGGTTGATTTTGGTCTGAACCATATTCCTCTGTCTTTTCATGGCTATATAATTTGGTCACTGATAGTTGCCACGTATGTCGGCTGGGCTCTTTAAGACTTTAAAAAGTGAAGAAAAAAAAAGAGAAAAAAAGAAAAAAAAGGAAAAAAAAGAAAGAAAGAAAAAAAAGAAGGAAAAGAAAAAACAAACACAAAACAAAAAACAAAACAAAACAAAACAAAACAAAAAAAGCCCACCGGACGTAGATTCTGTGGGAATGCTCTAGGTGGCGTTATTGCCCCACTATTCCACAGCTGTGACTGTGCTGCTCCGCAGGGCCCTTTATCGCTCTGGCAGGGTTGGGAACGAATAGTAGGCTGTTGATCTCAGTGAGAAGTGTTAAGTATGGCTACGCTTCCTCAGTCGCCAGCTAAGGCGTCTGAAACTCCCCAGGACTCCCAGCCTGCTGGTCTGAGTGTGCTGGGGCGATCCGGCTCCTCCGCTGGGCTCCTGTCTCTTTAAGACCGCTGAAGAAAGCGCGCACTTTTTTTTTTCCTTCCCGGGAGCCGGCTGCAAGCACCCTGGCGCGTTCCCCGCTCAGATCCTGCCCCTCTGTCTCTCCAATCTCCGCTGCACTGCACAATGTGGGTCAGCGCTCCCCGCGCAGATCACCGGGGCTGGCTACTTCGCGGGGTGTACTTCCACTCCCTCCCGGCTCTGAATCCTCTCCTCCCGCCGGTGCGCTGGGGTGGGGGAGGGCTCGGGTCCCGCCGGGTCGCGGCTCCGTATCTTACCCGCCTCTTGGGGTGCCGAGTCCTCTCGGGTGTAGCTGCACGCTGTGCGCTTTCCTGTGTATTCTCGTCTCTCTTTTAGGAATAGATGTATTTTCTGTGTTTTCGTAGATAAATATAGTGTTGGGAGGAGATTTCTGCCGCCCTGCTCACACCGCCATCTTCCCGGAAGTCCTTATATGGTCTCTCAACTAAGTAATATACATATTTAAAAACAGGTATTTAAAAAAAATAGCAATGACAATAGCGACACTTTATGGCACTGACTACATGCTAGGTGTTCTTAAATTCTTATATGAAGTTTATATAATTATAAATGTAAATATATAAATATGTGAAAATATACATAAGTAGATATATGAATAATGTGTATTATATAATATAATTAACTTACTATAACCTCTAAGGTACTCTTACTACTATTCCTAATATACAGATAAGGTAACCCAAGCAGAGAGGGCTAGGTAATTGTCCAAGGTCATGCAGGTAAATGATTGAAGTGGGATTCAAACTCTAGCTGGCCACGAGGTCTTTGCTCATAATCACTCTTCAATATCATCTCTCTAAATACACAGTCACCTTAGAAATTATGGGAAACACATAGAAAAGCATAAAGAAGAAAATAGAAATCTCTCATAATTTAACCTCCCCCACCCCCGGATATGACCATGCTGAATATTTTTGGCTTAGTGAAAAAAACATTCAGCTGCCTAAAAAGAGTATTTTGTGTATGTGTATTCACTGATGCTTTGTTAAAAAAAATAATAAAAAAGGATCATGCCGTACATACAGTTTAGCTATTTGATTTTTCACTGAAAAATACCTTATCTACCTTTTTGCATATCCTTTAATATACCACTTTCTTAATGGCTTCATCAAATTCCATTATGTAATTGATTTAACTATTTCCTTACTGTTTCCATTTTATTCATGAATACAAAGAGCATTGACCAAACCAGCCATTCTTGTACATAAATACTTGGCTATTTCTTTTGGGTTAAATTCTTAGTACTAGAATTGCTGGTAAAAGTTTTCAAACCGTATACCCAACCTACCCCCTTTAAAAATGCATCCTACTTTATACTCCCATTGGCAGTCTGTTAGAGTGTCCACTCCCTTCCCTTGCAAACTCAGCAACCCTGGGCAGGGGTTTGGTTGTTAATTTCCTTAAATTACCTTTTGTGGATTAACAATGTATGATGGAGGAAGTCAGAGGAGACAAAGAGTATGGGAAAATGTACCCATAGATCACAGCTATCTTTCTTCCTATTACTCAGTAAATATATCATTGTGGTGAGAGTGTTTAAAGGGACCACATCCCTTCTGGAGTAGCTGCTTGCTTCAGATATAGCACTCACCTTAGTTATTATTTGCTCTTCTCTATTCCAGTGAGTAAACTTTCTGCCGTGCCTGGAATTAGCAGTGTACATGAGGTGCACATCTGGGAACTTATAAATGGGAAGATCATTGCCACCCTGCATATCAAGTATCAGAAGGACAGAGAATATCAGGATGCCAGTGTAAAAATTCAAGAGATCTTCCACAAGGTGGGAATCCACAATGTGACCATCCAGTTTGAGCATGTGGACTTGAAGGAGCCCCTGGAACAGAAGGACCTGCTGTTGCTCTGCAGCTCACCCTGCATCTCCAAAGCCTGTGAGAAGCAGCTGTGCTGTCCCCCCAGGGCACTGCCTCTGGCCCATGTCAATGGCTGTGCTGAGCACAATGGCTGTCCCCCTCTGGACCCAAACCGAAGAGAAACCACAGACGTGGCTATCGAAGTATCTCTGGAAGGCTGTATGGGTGACCATGGACAAGCTCTTAGCAAAACTCAGCAGGACCAAGGTTATGCCAACAGTACACATCTTTAACCTGGTGCCCCCTTACACAGACTGTAGATGAGACACTGTGCAAGCAGCAGCTCGGCTTGGGGAGGGAGCTGTGTGGGTGGTAGGCCCCGCCCAAGCCTGCCCTGTGCGCTGTCCGCCTTCAGTAGCGGTTGGTTGGTTGGGATGTTAGTTGATCCTGTCTGTTAATTTTTATGTGACTGAGAACGCTTTACATTGTCCTGGGTGTCTTCTGTTGCTCTTCTTCAACCGTTTAGTTTGGACATTTTGGACAATTATTTCCTGAAGCAAACAGCTCTAGTATATGTATCAGGGACATTGAACACTGGGCCTGAATGGCTGTGGACACAGGATTCAAAGTAGTTTTTGTTTTAAGCTGATTAGAACTTGTAGCTGACTCTCAGGTGAGCTCATAGCCATGTACATCAAAAAACCTTAATACCCGTAATAGCTGTGTTTTTTTTCCCAAGTCCACTATAAGATCATAAAAGAGGAAAGTTAGGTAATCCTGTCACTGCAGAAAACTTTTTGACTCACTTTTGAATAAATGTCAAATAAATTCACATCAAGGTAGAAAATACTCTCAGAACATTACAAGAAGTAGAGTTTAACGGGGGAGGGTAGGAAGAAAATGCTTTTTGACCACCTCTTTGTTTTATGAGGTGGAGAAAAACTAATGTGTACTTTTTGCTGTGAACTACAGCTATAGTGTGTTTCAAATGTTTAAATATATAGTATGCTTTTTTTCTCGCTTGGAAGTTTGGGAATATTTCTACTTCCTGAAGTATGACACAAGTACTTACACACTGTCTTTTAGAGTCAGTCCAGTTGGAACTGCCTTCATTTATTGCTTAATACTGACTTAATTGTTCCAGCCTTTGAGTCTTCTTTTATATGATCACATTGATCAATGTAGCATTTACCAGGAGAAAATGAGTATTCCTTGAATATATGACATTGAGTATTCATTCCTACCAAAAAAATAACTAGATTGACTTTTCTTTAATTAGACATATTTTTTAATACTTTATTTTGGTATCATTAATCTACAATTACATGTGCAATATTATGGTGATTAAACTACCCCCTTCATCAGGTCCCCCCACCAACCCCATTACACTCACTGTCCATCAGCGTAGTGAGATGCTATAGAGTCACTATTTGTCTTCTCTGTGTTGTACAGCCCTCCCCGTGCCGCCCCAACATTACATCTGCTAATCGTAATGCCCCTTTTTCCCCCTTGTCCTCCTTTCCTACCCATCCTCCCCAGTCCCTTTCCCTTTGGTAACTATTAGTCCGTTCTTGGGTTCTGTGAGTCTGCTGCTGTTTTGTTCCTTCAGTTTTCTTCTTTGTTCTTATACTCCACATATGAGTGAAATCATTTGGTACTTGTCTTTTTCGGGTTGGCTTATTTCACTGAGCATAATACTCTCTAGCTCCATCCATGTTGTTGCAAATGGTAGGATTTGTTTTCTTCTTATGGCTGAATAATATTCCATTATGTATATGTACCACATCTTCTTTATCCATTCATCTACTGATGGACACGTATGTTGCTTCCATTTCTTGGCTATTGTAAATTGTGCTGCAATAAACGTAGGGGTGCATCTGTCTTTTTCAAACTGCGCTGCGCATTCTTAAGGTAAATTCCTAGGAGTGGGATTCCTGCGTCAAATGGTATTTCTATTTTGAGTTTTTTGAGGAACCTCCATACTGCTTTCTACAATAGTTGAACTAATTTGCATTGCCACCAGCAGTGTAGGAGGGTTCCCCTTTCTCCACATCCTCACCAACATTTGTTGTTGTTTGTGTTTTGGATGTTGGCCATCCTCACTGATGTGAGGTGATATCTCATTGTGGTTTTAATCTGCATTTCTCTGATGATTAGCGATGTGGAGCATCTTTTCAGGTGCCTGTTGGCCATCTGCCTTTCTTCTTTGGAGAAGTGTCTATTCATGTCCTCTGCCCATTTCTTAATTGGATTATTTACTTTATGTTTGTTGAGGTGCGTGAGTTCTTTATATATTTTGGATGTCAACCCCTTATCGGATACGTCATTTATGAATATATTCTCCCATACTGTAAGATGTCTTTTTGTTCTACTGATGGTGCCCTTTGCTGTACAGAAGCTTTTCAGCTTGATATAGTCCCACTTGTTCATTTTTGCTTTTGTTTCCCTTGCTCGGGGAGATATGTTCATAAAGAAGTCGCTCACGTTTATGTCCAAGAGATTTTTGCCTATATTTTTTTCTAAGAGTTTTATGGTTTCATGTCTTACATTCAGGTCTTTGATCCATTTTGAGTTGACTTTTGTGTATGGGGCTAGACAGTAGTCCAGTTTCATTCTCTTACATGTAGCTGTCCAGTTTTGCCAACACCAGCGGCTGAAGAGGTTGTCTTCTCCCCATTGTATATCCAAGTCTCCTTTATCAAATATTAATTGACTGTATATGTTTGGGTTAATGTTTGGATTTTCTATTCTGTTCCACTGGTCTGTGGGTGTCTTTTTGTGCCAATACCAAATTGTCTTGATTACTGTGGCTTTGTAGTGGAGCTTGAAGTCAGGGAGTGTAATTCCCCCTGTTTTATTCCTCCTTCTCAGGATTGTTTTGGCTATTCGGGTTCTTTTGTGGTTCCATGTGAATTTTAGAATTATTTGTTCCAGTTCATTGAAGAAAGCTATTGGTAGTTTGATAGGGATTGCGTTGAATCTGTAGATTGCTTTAGATAGTATAGCCATTTTGACAATATTGATTCTTCCTAGCCAAGAGCATGGGGTGAATTTCCAATTTGTTAGTGTCCTCTTTAATTTCTCTTAGGAGTGTCTTGTAGTTTTCAGAGTATAGGTCTTTCACTTCCTTCTTTAGGTTTATTCCTAGGTATTTTATTCTTTTTGATGCAATTGTGAATGAAATTGTTTTTCTGATTTCTCTTTCTGTTAGTTTATCGTTAGTGTATAGGAAAGCCACAGATTTCTGTGTGTTAATTTTGTATCCTGCAACTTTGCTGAATTCAGATATTAGTTCTAGTAGTTTTGGAGTGGAGTCTTTAGGGTTTTGTATGTACACTATCATGTCATCTGCAAATAGTGACAATTTGACTTCTTCTTTACCAATCTGGATGCCTTTTATGTCTTTGTTTTGTCTGATTGCCGTGGCTAGGACCTCCAGTACTATGTTGAATTACAGTGGAGAGAGCGGGCATGCCTGTCTTGTTCCCGATCTTAGATGAAAAGCTTTCAGCTTCTCGCTGTTAAGTATGATGTTAGCTGTGGGTTTGTCGTATATAGCCTTTATGATGTTGAAGTACTTGCCCTCTATACCCATTTGTTGAGAGTTTTAATCATGAATGGATGCTGAATTTTGTCAAATGCTTTTTCAGCATCTATGGAGATGATCATGTGGTTTTTGTTTTTCTTTTTGTTGATGTGGTGGATGATGTTGATGGATTTTCAAATATTGTACCATCCTTGCATCCCTGAGATGAATCCCACTTGATCATGGTGTATGATCCTCTTGATGTATTTTTGAATTCAGTTTGCTAATATTTTGTTGAGTATTTTTGCATCTATGTTTATCAGGGATATTGGTCAGTAATTTTCTCTTTTGGTGTGGTCTTTGCCAGATTTTGGTATTAGAGTGATGCTGGCTTCATAGAATGAGTTTGGAAGTATTCCCTCCTCTTATATTTCCTGGAATACTTTAAGGAGAATGGGTGTTATGTCTTCTCTGTATGTCTGGTAGAATTCAGAGGTGAATCCATCAGGTCCGCGGGTTTTGTTCTTGGGTAGTTTTTTGATTACCGATTCAATGTCGTTGCTGGTGATTGGTCTCTTTAGTTTTTCTGTTTCTTGTTTGGTCAGTCTTGGAAGGTTGTATTTTTCTAAGAAGTTGTCCATTTCTTCTAGGTTTTCCAGCTTGTTAGCATATAGATTCTCATAATATTCTCTTATAATTCTTTGTATTTCTGTGGGGTCCGTCGTGATTTTTCCTTTCTCATTTCTGATTCTGTTATATGTGTGTAGATTCTCTTTTTCTCTTAATAATTCTCGCTAGTGGTTTATCTATTTTGTTTATTTTTTCAAAGAACCAGCTCTTCGTTTCATTGAGTTTTTTCTATTGTTTTATTCTTCTCAATTTTATTTATTTCTTCTCTAATCTTTATTATGTCCCTCCTTCTGGTGACTTTGGGTCTCATTTGTTCTTCTTTTTCCAATTTCAGTAATTGTGTCTTTAGACTATTCGTTTGGGAATGTTCTTCCTTCTTTAAATAGGCCTGGATTGCAATATACTTTCCTCTTAGAACTGCCTTTGCTGCGTCCCACAGAAGTTGTGGCTTTGTGTTGTTGTTGTCATTAGTCTCTATATAGCCTCTGATCTCTGTTTTGATTTGGTCATTAACCCATTGATTAACCAGGAGAATATTGTTAAGTCTCCATATATTTGTGAGCATTTTTTTTCTTTCTAAAGTTTATTTCTAGTTTTATACCTTGGTGATCTGAGAAGTTGGTTGGTAGAATTTTAATATTTTAGACTTTACTGAAGTTCTTTTTGTGGCCTAGTATGTGGTCTATTCTGGAAAATGTTCCATGTGCACTTGAGAAGAATGTGTATCCTGTTACTTGTGGGTGTAGAGTTTTGTAGATGTCTGTTAGGTCCATCTGTTCTAGTGTGTTGTTCAGTGCCTCTGTTGTGTTTCCTTGTTTTTCTGTCTGGTTGATCTGTCCTTTGGAGTGAGTGGTGTGTTGAAGTCTTCTAAAATGAATGCATTACTGTCTAATTCCTCCTTTAATTCTGTTAGTATTTGTTTCACATATGCCGACTCTCCTGTATTGGGTGCATATATATTTATAATGGTTATATCCTCTTGTTGGATTGACCCCTTTATCATTATGTAATGTCCTTTTTTATCTCTTGCTACTTTCTTCAGTTTGAAGTCTAATTTTGTCTGATACAAGTACTGCAACACCTGCTTTTTTCTCCTGGCTGTTTGCATGAAATATCTTTTTCCATCCCTTCACTTTTAGTCTGGGGATATCTTTGGGTTTAAGGTGAGTTTCTTGTAGGCAGCATATAGATGCATGTTGCTTTTTTATCCATTCTGTTATTCTGTGTCTTTGATTGGTGTATTCAGTCCATTTACATTTAGGGCATTTATTGGTAGATATGTACTTATTGCCATTGCTGGCTTTAGATTCGTGGTTACCAAAGGTTTAAGGGTTGCTTCTTTACTATCTAGCAATCTAACTTAACTTTCTTGTTAAGTTATTGTAAACACAGTCTGATGTTTCTTTATTTCTCTCCCTTCTTATTCTTCCTCCTCCATTCTTTATATACTAGGTGTTTTATTCTTTGCCTTTAGTTAGTATTTGTATGGTCTGCTTTCTTTGCTATGATTTTATTTTCTCTGGTGACATCTTTTTAGCCTTAGGAGTGCTTCCCTCTAGAGCAGTTCCTTTAAGATGTCCTGTAGAGGTGGTTTATGGGAGGCAAATTCTCTCAGCTTTCACTTGTCTGGAAATTGTTTAATCCCTCTGTCATATTTAAATGATAATCATGCTGGACGCAATATTCTTGGTTTGGGGCCCTTCTGTTTCATTACATTAAATATATCATGCCATTCTCTTCTGGCCTGTAAGGTTTCTGTTGAGAAGTCTGGTGATAGTCTGATGGGTTTTCCTTTGTAGTTGAACTTTTTTCTCTCTCTAGCTGCCTTTAATACTCTGTCCTTATCTTTTATCTTTGCCATTTTAATTATTATGTGTCTTGGTGTTGTCTTCCTTGGGTCCCTTGTGTTGGGAGATCTGTGAGCTTCTGTGGACTGCGAGACTATTTCCTTCACAGCATGGGGAAGTTTTCAGCAATTATTTCTTCAAAGACACTTTCTATCCCTTTTTCTCTCTCTTCTTCCTCTGGTACTCCTATAATGCTTATATTTTTCCGTTTGGATTGGTCACAGAGTTCTCTTAATATTCTTTCATTCCTAGAGATCCTTATCTCTCTGCCTCAGCTGCTCTGTATTCCTGTTCCTTCATTTCTATTCCGTTAACATTCTCTTGCAACTCATCCAGTCTGCTGCTAAGCCTGTCAGTGGCTTGTCTCATTTCTGCATTGTCTTTCCTGACTTCCCTCACTTCCTCCCTCAGGTCTTGCATATTTCTCTGTAGATCCATCAGCATGGTTATGACTTTTATTCTGAATTCTTTTTCAGGAAGATTGTGCATTTCCATCCCTTCAATCTCCCTCTCTGGTGTTGTCTGGGTCCGGGTGAGCTTTGCCTGTATATATTCCTCTGTCTTTTCATGGCGATAGAAGTGGTTGCTGGTAGGTGCCACATATGTCAACTCGGCTCTTTAAGACTTTAAACAAAAAAAAAAAGGAGGAAGAGAAAGAAAAGAGAACAAAAGAAAGAAAGAAAAGAAAAGAAAGGAAAAAAAAAATGCCTACCGGGAGTAGATTCTGTAAGGTTGCTGTAGGTGGCGCTGTTGCTCTGCTATTCCGCACCCATGGCCGCACAGCTCCGAAGGGCCGTTTGTAGTGCTGGGCAGGGTCGGAACGAATGGGAGGCTGTTGTTCTCTGTGTGATGTCTCAGTGCGGCTACTTTTTCTCAGTCTCCAGCCAAGGGGTCCAAAATTCCTCAGAACTCCCAGCCTGCTGGGCTGAGTGTGCTGGGACGATCGTGTTCCTCCGTTGGACCCCTTCCTCTTTAACACCGCCAAAAAAAGCGCACGCACGGTTTTCTTTTGTCCGAGTAGCCTGCTGCAAGGATCCGGGCGCGTTACCAGCTCAAAACCTGCACCTGCCTCTCCAATATCCGATATACTGCACGATGTGTGTCAGTGCTCCTGGCGTAGATCACCAGGGCTGGTTATTTCGCAGGCCTGTACTTCCACTCCCTCCCGTGTCTGAATCCTCTTCTCCTGCCTGTGCGCTTGGGTCGGGGAGTGCTCGGGTCCCGCTGGGACTCGGCTCTGTATCTTACCTTCCTCGCGGGATGCCGAGTCCTCGCAGATGCAGGCTGTGCGCTGTCCTATATTCTGGTCTCTCTTTTAGGAATAGTTGTATTTGTTGTATTTTCATAGATATGTATGGTTTTGGGAGGAGATTTCCGCCGCCCTGCTCATGCCGCCATCTTCCCGGAAGTCTTTATTAGACATATTTTAAAGTATTTATTATAGTTGCCAACTAGTATTTTGATGGAAAAATGTGCAGGGAGAAGTGAGAATTTAATTGCTGCCTTTAATGTATTTTGAAGAGTTTACACTTTTCTTTTTTTTATGTCTCTGACCCATGTTACCGAGTTCAAATAAATGTGCCAGAATCTAGTTTGGATCTGTAGCTAACCTATACTGGTATTGGAGACAAATCTGCCATGTATTTAACAAATTGTTTAAGCAGCAATATTTTAATCAGAACAGTCTCAAAATAGGTATGAGAAAATTGGAGGTGCCTTACTAGAGAACTAGAATCTTCTGTAATGGGTTGTAAAATTGAAAATGATCATCACAGACTGTAAGCACCGAGTCCTGTTTAGAATCTGCACAGTACTTACCCGAAATGCTGGGTTGGTAATGGAAAAAATGCCCACATTTTTTCAGCACAAACACCGCATAAAAAAGGTGGCTGTCTTAAAGTCTAAGGCTGAAATAAGTAAGCAACTGTGTTCAGTAGGATAGGAATCTTTTCATACCTCAAAAATGTATTATCTGAGTTTAAATTGGCCATAAATGAGGTAAATATAAGAATACCTAAATATATTTTTATTCTTAGGAGTATATTGGACTAGGCTATATATATATATATGATGGAGTTAAAGAAAGGGGTAAAATTTAAGAAAAATTTTTTATTTTTAATATTAAGGTTTTGTCATGTACTCAAAAAACAGGGCCTCTCTATGAAACACATCAAGGTGATACATGGAACCATTCTTCTGGAATAATTGTTGGCTGAGGTAATTTGAGTGGAGTGAAAGAAGAAATTTGTCTCTTGATTCCAGATTTAAAAGTCTAATTTGATTTCTCACCATTCTGATTTTATTAAAAGGAAAAATTGCAAATTATAGTTTTTGTTCAGTTGGCTAAAGGAATGCCTATTAGTTTACATCCAAATAATTTTCTGTAATCTCTAAAGCATTTTTCTGGAAAGGAAAAGGCACTTATTAATTCCAATACAATTAAGCCTAACTTCAGAAAAATTTGTTGCTAGACACTTAGGAACATCAAATTATGGACTAGAGCCAATGTAAAGTAATACCTGTTTAAGACACTTTGTGGCACATATTTAATATGTTCAAACAAGCTAATTAATGCAGCATTTTGTGCCAGGGCAGGTGGTTGCCTTTCCCATCTCAGCTACTACGATGCCTTCTGGTATTTTTACTTGGGTTTTACTCTCTATTAATTGCCCTGCGTTTAATCTTCCCAAGGAAATGCACGACTTTTCTTTCTCCCTTTGACTCAGTCCTGGTTGGTGGCCGTAGTGCCTGATTAACAGTGGATTTAAATGACACTGTTTTCTCTAAGATTAGAAAACCACTGTCACTCAGTTTAGTGTTCTTGTGTGCTTAGGTTAATTCCAGAAAATTCTTTTTTAAGAGTCAAACATAGTTTTTCTGGCTAGGGCGTCCTCAGCGCATTGGGGCTGGAGCAGCGATCCTGCGTGCTCACCTGGAGGACACAGGTGTAGCCCTGACTTCTGTTCTGTGTCCTTCTATTTCAAGAGAAAGAATCCTTTCCACATTTTTTCAGCCCCAGCTATGGGAAGTACTATGTCTGCTTTTATTTTCCAAACTTCAACTTTGTTTTTTGAAAAGAGAGGTTAAATTTTTTTCATGATATTTGGCCATTATGACTATCCGGGCCCCATGGTTCACAAATACCATCCTTTGGATTATTTGACGAAATATCAATAGGGAGACATTGTGTGAGGAAGAATTAAAATATTGCCCATTCTTCGTTACCTTTTTTTTTTGGCTGCCAACTAGCTAAACTCGTGGGGAGGTAAATAAGTGGGAATGGGTGCTTGGAATGTCAAAGAAATCACTGAGGTAGATTTTGGATTATAATAAGGCAGCCGCCCGGTGAGGTAGTAAGAGATTGTGTTATGCTTTCTCAGGCTCAACATTGTTGACATTTTGACCTGAATAACAGCTTGTTGTGTGGGGCTGTCCTGTTTGTTGTAGGATTCTTAGCACTCTCCCTGGCCTCTCCCTCCTGAATGCATATCCCCACCAGTTGTGACAATGAAACGAATCTCCAGACATTGTCATGTGTCCCTGGGGGCAAGTTTGCCCCTAATTCTGAACTGTTGATTTAAGGGGAATTGAAGGATATTATTGACAAAGCCCTTCCAGAGCCCCATATCCCCGTGAATAGAATCAATTCTGCAGACTTCGCTCATTAAAAAATACTTTTAAAGACAAGATCAAATGCATAAAAATTACAATAGTCTACATAGAAACTTCAGACATTTAAAGAAATATATAATTTGGAAAAAAAGGCCTTACAAATCTGATTATACAGATCAGTTAATAGAACAGTGAATGAAATGGAGAAAAAAGCATTTACTTTTTGTGCTGTGATGATCTCTTCAACTCATGAATATCCTCCGGTTGATGAACCCCCTATAAAAGGAGACCATATAGCTGAACAGACACTTCTCCAAAGAAGAATTTCAGATAGCCAACAGGCACATGAAAAGATGCTCCACATCGCTAGTCATCAGAGAAATGCAAATTAAAACCACAATGAGATATCACCTCACACCAGTAAGGATGGCCAACGTCCAAAACGCTAGCAACAACAAATGTTGGCGAGGATGTGGAGAAAGGGGAACCCTCCTACACTGCTGGTGGGAATTCAAATTACTTCAACCATTGCAGAAAGCAGTATGGAGGGTCCTCAAAAAACTCAAAATAGAAATACCATATGACCCAGGATTTCCACTCCTAGGAGTTTACCCTAAGAATGCAGAAGCCCCGTTTGAGACATCTGCACCCCTAGGTTTATCGCAGCACTATTTACAATAGCAAAGAAATGGAAGTAGCAAGTGTCCATCAGTAGATGAATGGATAAAGAAGATGTGGTACATGTACACAATGGAATATTATTCAGCCATAAGAAGAAAACAAATCCTACCATTTGCAACAAGATGAATGGAGCTAGAGGGTATTATGCTCAGTGAAATAAGCCAAGCCGAAAAAGACAAGTATCAAATGATTTTACTCATATGTGGAGTATAAGAACAAATAAAAAACTGAAGGAACAAAACAGCAGCAGACTCACAGAACCCAAGAATGGACTACCAGTTACCAAGGGAAAGGGACTGGGGAAGTTGGGTGGGAAGGGAGGGACAAGGGGGAAAAGGGGGCATTACGATTAGCACACATAATGTAGCCCAGGGGGTGGGGTGATGGGATATGGGGAACACAGTATAACACAGAGAAGACAAGTAGTGATTTTATAGCGTCTTAGTACACTGATGGACAGTGACTGTAATGGGGTATGAGGTGGGGACTTGATAATACGGGGAGTCTAGTATCCATAATATTGCTCATGTAATTGTACATTAATAATAGCAAAAAAAAATCTTTATTGTTTATGGCTAACTTAATCCTTTGCCACATCATATCCCAATTTTCCCCAGAGCACAAAATACAGTTCCTGCTTCTAAATTATCCTACTTTTAAATAAATCTTCACGCTCTTGCAATAAAAGACTGCAAAGAAAAGGCTGGTTTGGAAAAGAACACGGCAACACCACGTGATTTGAGTTGAATTTAGACAAGTAATGACCACCAACTGAATACCTGTTTTATAGCTCTGTTGTTCTCCTGATAAACTGTCACCTATTTGTGCTTCTGAGTGGATTTGCCTGTGAGCAGCCGCAGGGAGGAATGAAGTTACTGATTCGGGAAACTGGCGGCTCAGATGAAACTTGCGTCAGACACTGACTGACCCTGACTGGAATCTAAACGTTCCTGTGAATCTGGAGTCTATCTAATGCCGATGTGTCATTTTCTGGAGCATCCTTTTGAGGACCTTACTGTTTACATGGAACTTTCGTGATTCTTGCTAAATGGATCATCTGTCTCCTCTTGCTACAGAGCCAGGCCGGAGACACTGAACCCTCTCCGAATGCTGATGGGAATCCTCCAGGAAGGAAGGTGATTTTCTAGGGACCCCTTCCTGGAGCTCTGAAGTTACGTTACAGTATTGTGGAGTTTTGTTGCTTAAAGTCTTCCTTCTGTCCTCACTGACGATTTTGCCAAAGTGTAATTGTCCCATTTGGGGGAATTATTAGAACTCTAAGATGTAAAGTTTAGTTTCACTAGTGGCCCGTGAAGCCCCCCAGCAATGTATGCACATATGCACACCTTTAAAAGCAGAGGAGGGTCAGTGGTGCTGTAAATAAAAAATTGTAAAAATAAACACACGCCCTAGATGTTTGTGGAAGTTAAACAGATAACTCAGAGGAGCTGAACTCGTTCTGTCTTTGTCACCGGCTCTAGCTGATTTATTACCCAGTGACTCTTCTCATTGGTTTTAGTAATTGGAGACTAATTCTCTGTCTCCATTTTGCTGCTCTCTTCACACCCCTCCCACCATTCTCCACCACCTACAATGTCACAGGGCCCCTCTTGGCAGAAATGTCACAAGCCCACCCAGCCACCTGACTTATGTAACCTGGACTGACCTGACTTTCTAGGGTGCCCTATTTGGCCCTGGGCTACCCAATAGGGTTTGTGTAGGGGGAGCTCCTGGGATTTAGGGAATGTTGGAGTGGTCAGGCATATTTTGGAGAGGCCCTATACATTTGGGAGTCTCTCCAATGAGACCTCATCTTTACAAATATTGAATAAGGGGAAGGGTCTTAAGATTCCAACAACAACAACAAAAAGGCCATTAGAACTAACCAATAATTCAGTAAAGTTGCTGGATACAAAATCATCATAAAGAAATGAGCTGTATTTCTATATACTAACAAAACATCAGAAAAAATATAAACAAAATAATCCCATTCACAACAGTATCAAAAACAATAAAGTACTTAGGAATAAATTTAGCCAAATAGGTGAAAGATCTTTCTCCAGCTGACTTATTTTACTTAGCATAATGCCCTCAAGGTCCATTTATGTTGTCACAGGTGACAGAATTCTCTCTTTTTTATGGTTGAATAATATTCATTCATATATATGTTGCATTTTCTTTATCCATTCATACATTGGCAGACACTTAGGTTTTTTCTATGTCTTGGCTATTGTGAGTAATGCTGCAACAGACATGGGAGTGCAGAAATATCTTTGAGATAGTAATTTTGTATGATATCACTTATATGTGGAACCAAAGAAACCCAAACTCATAGAAAAAGAGAACAGATTGATAGTTGCTGGAAGCAGGAGACAGTGGTTGAGGAAATGAAGAGATGTTGGCCAAAGCGTATCAGCTTCCAGTTATAAGACAAATAAGTCTGGGACTCTACAGCATGGTAATTATAGCTAATAATACTATATTACATATTTGAAAGTTAAGTGAGTAGATCTTAAATGTTCTCACCCCAAAGAAGAAATGATAATTATGTGACATGATGGAGGTGTTAGCTATCACTAGGGTAGTAATCATTTTGCAATATATAAGTGAATCATATCAACACAAGTTGTACACCTGAAACTTACACAATGTTATATGTCAGTTATACATCAATAAAACCGGGAAAAAAGTATGTATAATATTAAGTGATACATGCGGATGGGAATAGTTCAGTTAGAAAGGAGAAAATGGTGATGCAGGTGACCTCAGTTCAGAAGCAGCTTTGCTTCAAGAGTTTGCATGTTAGGATCATTACAGTAACAGTCCCAGGGGCCAGTGAGTGGGACCTGCTGGTAGGTGTGTCTCTGAGCAGCTGTTTCCAGTGGTAACTGTAGCCTTCATTTTTGTGTGTGTGCAAAGCAAGCTTGTGACTTTATGCAGAAGCCTGGTTTGGATTCAGTTTGTTTTCCCCAATTGAAATTCTACTCCCCATTGTCTGGTGTGCCTATTGGACTGAGAGGGTTGAGTCCTTGTAGACTTACAACATAGGGCTTGAGCCAGTGAAAGGTAGTAATATTAAGTGAGTGCTTTGCACATTTAATAACTCTCATAATCCGCACAACAGCCCTATAAAACTGATGCAAAGAGACGTTAAGTAACTTGCCTATCATCACACATTCCGAATTCAAGAACTGGCAGCCTTGGCATTTGAACCTAGGCAGCTGGACCTCAGAACTCCATGATTTTACAATAGTTTAAATAGAGGGGAGATGTGGGAGTGTGTATTCATCATATAGCACGAAATAATTTAGGCATGCTTGACCTTAGAAATTTCTCCACCATGACATCAGAACTATATATCAGAATTATACTGTGGGCAGTGGATTTAGTTGAAGCAAAACATGACTTATCACATTAAATTACTGTCTTCCATTTGTTTTTTTGTTGGTATTAATGTTTTAAGTGTGTTTCTAAAGCTGTAAAGGAGTGAAACTATATAGCCTGATTTTATGTTTTTTATGTTTACTTAATATTATAATAAATATTATTTTAACCAACAGTAGAAATCTTCAAACAATTTTGTCCCCTCCATTACTTGAGTATAAAACATATTAATGTAGTTTTTTTTTAATCTCTTTTTCTTTTCTGGAAGAAAGAGAGTCTTTGTTTCTTTCCTCAGTTCCCTGAGCATTAACCAGACTTCTATTTATATAGAGGAGTTAATAGTATGACTCACAAGAACTGTTCTCATGCTGGCTTAAAAGGCTGCCATTTGAGGGACTCTCAGTCTTGGCTAAAAGAGCACTATCTGCCAGGGTAACTGAGCAATGCAGAAACAAAATCCTCGTTATCAATTGCTTCCTAAAGCAGGCTTTATTAACTCAGGAAGAGAGAGAATGCACTGTGATTCTTAAAGAAATTCAGTGCATTTTTGCATCATGATTCCCCTTTCATGATTACGCGTTCCTTCTCCATGTATATTTCCTTAGAGGAAAAAAGAGGAGTAGATGGCAGTGACCTGGACTGTTTCACTGAGATGGCAGGGGACACAGAAAATGGGAGCAACTGAATGATACAGACTGAAATTATACAGGGACCTTTTTATTACCTTCTTATGGATCCATTCTTATTCTTGGTTTATTTAGCAAGGGTTTGAACCTGGCTATTTGGTACAGGGAGCCATAGCTGTTATTATAAACCTGTGGCAATGTTATAAGGGTTGAATACAGCTGAACATTATTTTCACAGACTTCTAGATTGACTTGTGAGCAAGAAAAGGTTTAACCTGGCTTTACAAAATTGCCCCTAGATACTCTAATAAATTTTCACCACCATTTATAGGAACTGCTTTGAATTCTAGTTTATTCTACTAAGTAATTGATAACCACTAAATATGTCTTGAATGAATTATTGAATGAATTAGTGGTGAATCTTTCATTCTCATGTGATACTTTTCAAATACACATTATTTGACATATTTGACAGAATAATACACTTTCCATATTGACTGTTTACTTGCAAATATTTCATGCTTTGAAAAACCCTAATTCTAAAACTGGACTTTTTCATAACATGTGAATATGATAACAGAAAAACGTTATTACATTCCTTAACAATAACCACATTTGTTAATAAGGTGTTTGGATCAAACATTTTTATTTTATTTTTTATCACAAATTATCAGTCATCATATCTCACATCAGTCTCACAAATTATCAGTCAGCACACACATAATAAGCGTAAGCACAGTGAATTGCTACTTGTTAGTTTTTCACAGTAAGACTTAAACAGATGAATCAGCTGTAAAAGCAAAAGATTTGAAATAAAAGTTGGACCTCCCAGTTATTGCCTTCTGCCATGATGAGGTATTGGAAGATGAATGATGAGATTCGTGGAGCTGCGATGCCCAGCATCTCAAAAATAGGAGAATAAAACTACCGCTTTGATGAAATTAAATGCAAACTCATGAAAAGCATAGAATCATTTTAAAAACAGTAAGCACATATGAAGTGCTCACTACATGCAAGCTACTGCTTGTCCAGCTATTTACAATTTAAACTCATTTATTACCACAATGATTCAGTTAAGCAGATTATTATAGTGTCATTCATTCTCCTTTGACTGATGAGGAAAACTGAACTGCAGAGGAATGAAGTCATTTGCCTAAATTCATTCAGCTAGGAAGTGATAAAGCCAAGAACTGAACCCAGGTAGTCTGGTTGCAGAGCCTTTGCTCTTGACCTCGGGGCTATACAGCTTCTCAAAAGATGGCAAGTGTATCAAATGCTGTTTATTCTCAAATATCAACGGAAGACCCAGCTCTCAGTTATACTTTGAAAAAAAAATTAGAGCACTATTGCCATTGCTGAAAGAGTCGTTCTTATTATCTTTATTTCCAAGGGGGTAGAAAGGCTACAGGAGATAATGTCAGTGAAATACTTACACTTTCTACAATTTAAATAGGGACTATTATATTGATGCCTTTTCAGCTGCTAGTATATACTATAAATGCACACAGAAAGGTGCATGTAATAAGTAAAATAAAAATCTGGTATCAGCCACAGAGAAACGCTGCCTTCTGTCCACACCCCCCACCACCAAAAAGAAAAAAACAAAGAGCCCATAGTTTACAGATATGTACTTGTTGCTACATTAGTGATTAGATTCCATTATCTGATTACTTTGCTTTTCTGTCAAAGATCTGTTAGAGCAATGGCTGTAAGCATTATCAGCTGCAGAGGAAAATTTTTGTTAGTTTTATTCCAAAAAGACTTCAAGACTGAAATCTCGCATATCAAGATCTCCTAATGTTTCAGGATAAAGACAATTTCCGTTCAGCTTTAATAAGTTCCTGGACACATTTAATGATGTTTTTGGCACATAAGTAAATTCACTCAGAAAACAGTGCAGATGCAGATGCCATAAAAAATTACCCCGAGGATTAAAGATGGCGCCATGAGAGGTGATACAGAGGCTTCCTCCTAAAACCGCATATTATACGAAAATATAATTAACACAACTAATCCTGAAAGAGCAACAGGAAAGAGGACTGTGCCAGACTGCATACCCCTAGAGAAAAGACCAGACCTCACGGAACAGGGTAAGTACCAAAGCTGTGGCCCAGCAGGACCCAAGCCCTTCCCCCACCCCAGCTCACCAACAGGAGGAAGAGGAACGGAGCAGGGAGGGAGTGGAGATCTGGGACTGCTGAATGCCTAACTCTGGAGATCTGCTCTGGGAGCACAAACCTACATTTCATGGTGCTTTCATGATACTCTCATGATTAGGGGGTTGGAAAGCTAAGACAGTCAGAATTCCTGGACAGACTGAGATTCCAGCCACTTGTGGAAAGCAGGGATCCATATCTAGCTGCTCTGGTAGAAAAGAAAGGTGGGCAGTCTGAGAGACTTCCTAACAAAGAAGCCCTTAGCAAGAGGGCTGCTAAAGGGGCAAGGATTGCACAGAGCTTACTGCTCAGGAGAAAGGACAGGTAGACAAAATTGTGTGGGTGCACTCTGTCCAGCAGTTTGGGAGCTTTCACGATTTTCAGGTGCTCCAGCTCCCTGGCTGGCTACACACCTCCAAGGACCCCCTCCATGATACGCAGGCTACTGTGCCTTTCTCCCAGCCAGAACACCTGCTTGCAAACCGGCAAACCCTACCCTGGCATTAGGTTAGCCAGAGGGAAGATCTGTCTACAGCAACTATAAATGCAAAGTATAGAGGCTTATACCTGTGTGCTCAGCCCACTGGTTCAGGCAGTGAAGACAGGAAGAGCAGCGAAGAAGCAGAAAACAGCTCTTTCTGTCCCCCAGGCACCAATACCACTCCCCTGTGACCCCAACATTGCTTCAGGAGCTGAGCAGCTCAAGAGAGTAGAGCTTCAGGATGCTAGAGGGTGCCATATACAAATATAAAATGCCAAAGGAACCTGGTTCAAAGTAAAATTATTAATACAATTCCTGGGAAACATGACATCGACCTCATGAATATTCCTGAAAGGGAGTTCAAAATAAAAATCATTAACATGCTTATGGAGGTACACAAAGATATTCCAGAACTCAGGAATGAATTCCTGTTGGAGATCTAATCGTTGAAGAGCACAATGGAGGATATTAAAAGCAGATTAGATACAGTGGAGGACATGATAAATGAAATAGAAGCTAGAGAAGAGGAAAACAAAAAAGCTTAGGCAGAGAGAGAAAAAATGATCTCTAAGAATGAAAGAATATTGAGAGAAATGTGTGACCAATCCAAACGGAACAATATTCTCATTATTGGGGTACCAGAAAAAGAAGAGAGAAAAAAAGGGATAGAAAGTGTCTTTGAGGAGGTAATTGCTGAAAACTTCCCCAATCTGGGGAAGGAGATAGTATCTAAGGCCATGGAGATGCACAGATCTCCCAACACAAGGGACCCAAGGAAGACAACACCAAGACACATAGGAATTAAAATGGCAAAGATCAACGGTAAGGACAGACTATTAAAAGCAGCCAGAGAGAGAAATAAGATCAGATACAAAGGAAAGCCCGTCAGGCTATCATCACACCTCTCAACAGAAACTTTACAGGCCAGAAGGGAGTGGCATGATGTATTTAATGCAATAAAGCAAAATGGCTTCCAACCAAGAATACTTTATCCACCAAGATTATCATTTAAATTTGAAGGAGGGATTAAACAATTTCCAGATAAGCAAAAGCTGAGAGATTTACCTCCCACAAACCATCTCTACAGTGTATTTGGAGGGACTGCTATAGATGGAAGTGTTCCTAAGGTTTAATAGCCTCAGCAGTGGTAATAAAACCACAGTAAAGAAAGTACAACAGCTAATTACTAAGCAAGTGCAAAATTAAATTAAATATCCTCAAAGTCAATCAAGAGATAGACAAAGAGTACAGAATATGATACCTAATATATAAAGAATGGAGGAGGATGAAAAAGGAGGAGAAAAAGAACCTTTAGAAGATGTTTGTAATAGCATATTAAGTGAGTTAAGTGAGACTCTTAGAGAGTAGGGAAGTTAACCTGAACCTTTGGTAACCATGAATCTAAAGCCTGCAATGCCAATAAGTACATACCTATTGATAATCACACTAAATGTAAATGGACTGAATGCACCAATCAAAAGACATAGAGTCACTGAACGGATAAAAAAAGAAGATCCATCTATATGCTGCCAACAAGAGACTCACTTTACACCCAAAGACATACACAGAGTAAAAGTGAAGGGATGGAAAAAGACATTTCATGCAACTAATAGGGAGAAAAAAGGAGGAGTTGCAGTACTTGTATCACACAAAATAGACTTCAAAACAAAGTCACAAGTGACAAAGAAGGACATTACATAGGATAAAGGGGTCAGTCCAACAAGAAAATATGACCATTATAAATATCTAAGTGCCCAACACAGGACCACCTACATATGTGAAACAAATACTAACAGAATGAAAAGGGGAAATAGAATGCAATGCATTCATTCTAGGAGACTTCAACACTCCACTCACTCTCAAGGACAGATCAACCAGACAGAAAATAAGAAAGGAGACAGAGGCACTGAACAACACAATAGAACAGATGGACCTAACAGACATCTACACAACTCTACACCAAAAGCAGCAGAATACACATTCTTCTCAAGTGCACATGGAACATTTTCAAGAATAGATCATATACTAGGCCACAACAAGAGCCTCAGTAAATTAAAAAAGATTGAAATTGTACCAACCAGTTTCTCAGACCACAAAGGTATGAAACTAGAAAAAAATTACACAAAAATGAAAAATCCTACAAACACATGGAGGCTTCACAACATGCTCCTAAATAACCAATGGATCAATGACCAAATAAAAACAAAGATCAAGCAATATATGGAGACAAATGACAACAATAATTCAATACCGCAAAATATGTGGGATGCTGTGAAAGCCATGATAGTAGGAAAGTATATTGCAATACAGACCTACCTCAGGAAAGAAGAACAATCCCATTAAAATCAAGAAGAATAAAACAATACAGAGAATCAATGAAAGCAAGAGTTGTTTCTTCAAGACAATAAACAAAATAGATAAACCCTTAGCCAGACTTATCACAAAAAAAAGAGAGTCCACACATAAACAGAATCAGAAATGAGAAAGGAAAAATCACTACAGACACCACAGAAATACAAAGAATTATTAGAGAATACTATGGAATATTATCTGCTAACAAAATGGATAACCTAGAAGAAATGGACAACTTTCTAGAAAAATACAACCTTCCAAGGCTGACCCAGAAAGAAACAGAAAATGTGAACAGACCAGTTACCAGCAACGAAATAGAACTGGTAATCAAAAACATACCTAAGAAAAAAATGCCTGGACCAGATGTCTTCACTGCTGAATTTTATCACACATTTAGTGAAAATCTAATACCCATCCTACTTAAAGTTTCCAAAGAGTAGAAGAAGAAGGAATACTTCCAAACTCATTCTATAAGGCCAGCACCAGTCTAATACCAAAACCAGGCAAACACACCACAAAAGAAAATTACAGACCAATATCCCTGATGAACATAGATGCAAAAATACTCAACAAAATATTAGCAAAAAGAATTACAAAATACATCAAAAAGATCATCCATAATGATCAGGTGGGATTTATTCCAGGGATGCAAGGATGGTACAACATTTGAAAATCCATCAACATCATCCACCATATCAACAGAAAGAAGGACAAAAACCACATGATCATCTCCATAGATGCTGAAAAAGCATTTGACAAAATTCAACATCCATTCATGATAAAAACTCTAAACAAAATGGGTATAGAGAGCAAGGACCTCAACATAATAAAGGCCATATATGATAAACCCACAGCCAATATTATACCTAACAGCATGAAGCTTAAAGCTTTTCCTTTAAGATCGGGAACAAGACAAGGATGCCCACTGTCCCCACTTCTATTCAACATAATATTGGAGGTCCTAGCCATGGCAATCAGACAACACAAAGAAATAAAAGGCATCCAGATTGGCAAGGAGAAGTCAAACTGTCCCTGTTTGCAGATGACATGATATTATACATAAAAAAACCCTAAAGAATCCACTCCAAAACTACTAGATCTAATATCTGATCAGTAAAGTTGCGGGATACAAAATTCATATGCAGAAATCTGTGGCATTCCTATACACTAACAATGAACTAGCAGAGAGAGAAATTAGGAAAACAATTCCATTCACAATTGCATCAAAAAGAATAAAATACCTAGGAATAAACCTAACCAAGGAAATGAAAGACCTGTACCCTGAAAAGTACAAGACACACATGTGAGAACTTAAAGAAGATACCAATAAATGGAAACACATCCTGTGCTCATGGATAGGAAGAATTAATATTGTCAAAATGGCTGTCCTACCTAAAGCAGTCTACAGATTCAATGCAATTCCTATCAAAATACCAGCAGCATTCTTCAACGAACTAGAGAAAATAGTTCCCCGAAGAGCTAAAGCAATTCTGAGAAGAAAAATAAAGCAAGGGGGATTATGCTACCCAACTTCAAGCTCTATTACAAAGCCACAGTAATCAAGACAATTTGGTACTGGCACAAGAGCAGACCCATAGACCAATGGAACATACTAGAGAGTCCTGATATAAACCCAACCATATATGGTCAATTAATATATGATAAAGGAGCCATGGATATACAATGGGGAAATGACAGCCTCTTCAACAGCTGGTGTTGGCAAAACTGGACAGCTACATGTAAGAGAATGAAACTGGATTACAGTCTAACTCCATACACAAAAGTAAATTTGAAATGGATCAAAGACCTGAATGTAAGTCATGAAACCATAAAACTCTTAGAAGAAAATATAGGCAAAAATCTCCTGAATATAAGCATGAGCAACTTCTTCCTGAACACATATCCTTGAGCAAGGGAAACAAAAGCAAAAATGGACTCATATGACTATATTAAACTAAAAAGTTTCTGCATGGCAAAGGACACCATCAACATAACAAAAAGGCCTCCTACAGTATGGGAGAATATATTTATAAATGGCATAACTGACAAGGGGTTAATATACAAAATATATAAAGAACTTACATGCCTCAACAACCAAAAATCAAATAACCCGATTAAAACATGGGCAGAGGATATGAAGAGACAGTTTTCCAAAGAAGAAATTCAGATAGCCAACAGACATATGAAAAGATGCTCCACATCACTAATCATCAGGGAAATGCACATTAAAACCACAATGAGATATCACCTCACACCAGTTAGGATGGCCAACATTGAAAAGACTAGGAACAACAAATGCTGGGGAGGATGCAGAGAAAGGGGAACCCTCCTGCACTGCTGATGGGAATGTAAGTTAGTTCAACCATTGTGAAAAGCAACATGGAGGTTCCTCAAAAAACTAAAAATAGAAATACCATTTGACCCGGGAATCCCACTCCTTGGAATTTACCCAAAGAATACAACTTCTCGGATTCAAAGACATATGCACCCCTATGTATATGGCAGCACTATTTACAATAGCCAAGATATGGAAGCAACATAAGTGTCCATCAGTAGATGAATGGATAAAGAAGAGGTGGTACATATACACAATGGAATACTATTCAGCCATAAGAAAGAAAAAAATCCTACCATTTGCAACAACATGGATGGAGCTGGAAGACATTATGCTCAGTGAAATAAGCCAGGTGGAGAAAGACAAGTGTCAAATGATTTCCCTCATTTGTGGAGTACAACAAAGAAGCAAAACTGAAGGAACAAAATAGCAGCAGACTCAGGGACTCCAAGAAGGAACTAGTGGTTACCAAAGGGGAGGGTTACCAAAGGGGAGGGGTGTGGGAGGGCATGTGGGGAGTGTGGGAGAAGGGGATTGAGGGGTATTATGTTTAGTACACATGGTGTGGGGGGTCACGGGGAAAACTGTGTGGTACAGAGAAGGCAAATAGTGAATCTATGGCATCTTACTACACTGAAGGACAGTGACTGCATTGGGGTATGGGTGGGGACTTGATAATATGGGTAAATGTAGTAACCACATTGTTTTTTCATGTAAAACCTTCATGAGAATGTATATGAATAATACCTTAATAAAAAAAAATTACCCCCAAATAAGAAATATAGTAAGACAGACATTTCATTATATTAGAGACAATGAATTCATTATATAAGGTTATTGGTTATACAAGATAATTCACATAAATGTAATGCTATTTAGATACTTACTTTTGATTTATAAGGAGGCCAAGAACATTAACCAAACTTTTTGATTCAGCTGTGCAGGGAAAACAAACCATTTATAACAGTAACAGCTTGAAGAGGCATTTATTAGGCAAATGAGTGTTTTACTTCCAAGTTTCTTGCTGACAATACTCTCATTACATTTCTTAAAACTTTTAGCTGATTGGAGGTTGCCTGGAAACTAAGTATTTTAGAAGGGCAATTTTCAATATATGCTTATAAATATGACATTAATAAGTTTCAAACTTGAAATGTTTTTAAAATGAAACATTCATTTGATTGCCAAACTTTCAATGTATTTATTCAGTGATATAATTTTTTTTCTGTAGTATCAACAATACATTTGGTTATGGTAAGAGATTAAATATCATTTAATTTTTGCACATTTATTTTCTTGATACAAATTTTTATTTCCTGCCCTGTACCACGGTAACTTTACTTCAAATAGCATAAAGACAACCTGAAATCTTTGAGTTTGATAGATTTTCCTATACATATAATTTGGATTGGAAACAAATTAAAGATATAATTTGTTTCCAGAATATAAAATAAGGACTACAAAACAAAGAATGTAAATTTCAGTATCTTCCTCTTAAACATTTTGTTTATTTTCTTTGGAATCTATCATCTCCCATTAGGTAACTCATGTCAACTGCAATAGTTTAACATGATATTAAAAGCTAAAAATATGTAATCCTTAAAAATGATTCTCCCTTAATTCAGGAATGATCAGGTTGAATAGGCTTAGTGAAACAGTTATCAACTCTCCATTTCCTCTTCAAGGTAATTCTCTGTTTAGGTTTTATTTATTCCTGAAGAACTGAATTTATACTCCCTACAAAACTGAATGGATCCCTTTAACATTTTCTGAGTATATTCTACACTTTTTCATTTAATGTTTGAGTTGAATAATGAGACTGTACTTGGTTTTGTTCTGAAAATGTTTTAGTTGAAGTGAAATTACTTTACAATGACTGTGAACAACTTGTCAGCTTACTTAGTTACAGTGCAATTTGATATTTATCTTTCCTGAATACTTTTTCTCTTTGACTTTCTTTGAAAAAAGAATCTGAAAAGTTATTTGATAATTTAATAAATAAAATAATCTTCCTGGTATGATTATAGTTTTGTTTGTAACAGTTATGAAACATGTTTGTAACCTGATATATATTGGTATATTAGTGTATCCACTCACAAGGGGTTAATGTTTTTCAAACTGCAAAGAAAAAACAGACTCTTTAATACCAAATGCTACTTTAGCATTTAGTAAATAGAATATTTTTCTTTTCTATATGGTACTAGAAGCTTCTAAGTTCTTAAGATGCAGAGAAACATCTCTGAAAACATGTTGGTTTAGAAGTTATTTTGTAGTCTGCTCCTAGACTTAATTGACCACAGAGGGACTTGAAGAACTCTAAAGCTTAGTTTGGAATTAAGTCTTGTGGGCGAGCTAAGGTCATGCTTTTTATTTTAAGGTTTGTCAAAAGATTTATCCAAGCAAAATTAGGATTTCCAAGACTGACTCTCAATGGAACAGGCTTTGTTTTATGCATATCTAAATTGAACTCGAATCTGTCCTAACACTCATTCATGTTTATCAATGCAAAGTATAAAAACAAAGAAAGAAAACATTTGGATAAAAAACTGATTAACAATTAGTAATTTTTTGATATGTAGAAATATGAAATCAGCTGAATTTCTAGAATAAAGAAAACACAAGAGGTGATTTAAAAATCAACATTAAAAATTTAACAGTGTTTTCCTCCACCCCACCAAATTATTTTCTAAGAAATTATTTTTCTGGAGCTTTGATAAGTTACAGTTTTAAAAGTTTACTTCTTAGGGGGTGGGGTAGGGGGGGATACGGGGAAGGCAGTATAACACAGAGAAGACAAGTAGTGATTCTATAGCATCTTACTACGCTGATGGACAGTGACTGCAATGGGGTATGTGGTGGGGACTTGATAATAGGGGGAGTCTAGTAACCATAATGTTGCTCACGTAATTGTATATTAGTAATAGCAAAAAAAACGTTTACCTCTTAGTGTAGTACCTTTATTAATATTTGTTACTTTATTTCCATCTTTGTCAAGTTGAAACATTCTGTACATGTCACACAGTTTACATTGTAGGAAAGTGTTTATTATGCCCACTTTTTCCTCTAGTTCCTCAAGAGGACTAAAGATAAAACACAGAAATGTAAATTCCTTTCTCTCACTACAGGAAAAGACACTGATCATCCTTCTTCTTTCCCTCTGAATTTGCACCCATGTTTTGCTTTATATTATTTTGCATCTTTCTGATTATGTTGTACACCAGTCACATTGTGTCTAAAGTTTAGTTTTGTAAGATTAGAGCTGATGAGGCTGAACTCTCTGCTTCCCAGGTTTACTGACCCTGGTTGTATTCTCAGTAGTTTTGTTCATTTCACTGCACGGATAGTCTATCAGTTTTCCAGCATTGATTTAACCATTTTTGTCTCTTCTAGGAAAATGGCTTTTTCTCCCCTCTTTAAGCATCAAAGTTTAAAATTAGCCTTTAGTTTCAGAAGATCTGTGTATTACATATTCTTTGCCCATGTGTGTATTTTTTTGTAGGACCAGGAAAAATGAAAACAGAAGAGTTGAGAAATGAGCACCATATCCTATCACTTCTGGACCCTTTGAAAAGGAGCGTAATCCCGACAAATGCAATAGGGAGATTATTTGCTATTTTAACATGTAAACTTGGATTTAGTTAAAAACAAATCAAAGCACTTTTTAAATAATATTCAGCATACAAACTACAAGATGGGCAGAGTTATAGAATTTTGGAATAAAATGCACTTTGTTGCTTCTGTTTGGGTTGAGGTTGTTGTAGGGTATGTGTAAGTTTATTTGCATACTTATCCCGAAACTAAACCACTGCGAAAGTGCAGGAATTGACAGCTCATGTAACTGAAAAAGTAGAGGTATCTGATGTCAGAGCCACTTACTTAAATAAGTCTATAATACTTAAAAATTATTTTCTTTCTAAACTCTCTTCAGAATAATGAACTTGAGTCCCTTTGTAGTCAACACTGATGAGCCATATATGATCATTTTTGTGATTTTCTTTGGTTTGCTTTATTTATCACTTGGTTAAGCTCTATACATAAGCGGTAACCAGGACTAGTGAAAACTGATACTGCATTTCTTCTGTTACTAAGACAAAGGGTACTCTGTGAACAATCAACAGCTTCAGTAACCACCAGTGTTCTCTGCTTTAGGACCTGCCTTCTGAAGAAGTGGATCAAGAGCTGATTGAAGATGGTCAGTGGGAAGACATACTGAAGCAACCATGCCCATCACAGTACAGCACTATCAAAGAGGAAGATGTATGTTCCATATCATTACTCACCCATCTACTAATATTCATTTTTGCCATAATAAAGGAAATAAAATGTGCCTATAAGGATGAAAGGTTTAGTTATAAAATGGGGGCAGCCAGGAGCTTGAAAGCTTTCCAAGGTGACAATGCACTTTTATCAGTTAAGCATTTCATATTTAAAACACTTAAATCAGACTTTTCTCTAACTTCAGTGGGTTTTTTCCATGATTGCAAAACAATAAGGTATTCTCACTATTGCAAAACTGATGACATTGGCTTAAGGCATCCATAATGTAATTTCAGCAATGAAAGTAAGATAGTTTTAGTTAATCTATTTAAATTTATTTTTTAAATTTTGTATGCCTAATGTGGATATTTCCTTTTTTATTTTTTAAGCTTGTGGTCTGGGTTGATCCTCTGGATGGTACCAAAGAATATACTGAAGGTTGGTATCTCTTTTGTACTTGTATTTGATACCAGTAGGACTAGTAGATAATGTTTAGGTATAAACATTTAATATTTCATATGTTATTCAAAAACCCAGCATCATTATTTTATGTCTGTGCCCTAAAGCTGTATTTGTGTTCATTCTAGCTGTCATTATATATCAGTTGTCAAGACAGAGAGGGAGAAAATTAACTTGCCACACATACCCCACACACGCACTCTACCAGCCCTACAATCTAATTGTCCACCAGCTGAGAATCACTAACACTAAACCAGCATTGCCAAAGGGGATATACCGAACCCCCAGCTTTACTAGGGTAGAAAAACCATGAAAAAGCACAGCTGTACTGCCCACCTTCCATACCAGTTCCACACATTTTCCCCTTATCTGTGAACTGCTTTCTCACTTCACAGCCTCACCTTTAAAGATGCATTTAGAAACAGTACGATATTTCTCCTTTCTGAAATTATCTAAGATGTAAAAAACTAGAAAGCACCAAAGTAAAACAAGACTGGCAACATGAAAGTAAGAAAGACCAGGCTCAGCCAGAGTTTCATGAACTGGCACAAGCAGTTTTATTTTTGAAATAAAGATCCATACAGGTTTTCTTATATTAATTCTCAGTTTCATGGCTTCAAAGAAGCAAATTTCTCATAATTGCTAGGAAAAACTCTCTGTTTTTGATTGAGACACATGTATAATGAGTCAATCACGCAGTGGGTGTGGGTGCACACGCGCGGGCGCATGTGTGTGCATGTGCGTGCATTATGTTTATGCGTGTGAGCACGAAAAAGGTCACTGTAATCCATTAATAGGGAAACTCTAGGCAGCTTTAGTATGTACAAGAGCATCTACACAGCTTGTTTAGATCTTGATTCACTGGCTCTGGGAAGGAGCCAGAGAATCTATATTGTAAAAATTATGTGAATTAGCTCTAAAATGTTACCTGATGGTCCATGGACCCCCACCTTTAGAAACCTTACTTTAAAGGCTTGAGCTGCAAGTCTGCCGAGGAATCATCAAAACAAGATCTGAGTGCTTAAATCTTGCTAATAATTTCCATCACTTCTTTCTGAGGTTAGAAAAATTGTATTCATTTTCCACAGAACGATGAAAAGCAGAAGTTAAGGGAACACAGGAATGAAGCAAAGGTGAGAAAAATAGCTAGGGTTTGGCCCCACTAGTAGGTAGGAAAGAGGCAGGCAACTTGTGGTATCCCAGGTGCCATCGTCCATCCCATGTACCAGTTCATTTTCTCCAATTTTGCTTCTCCCTTTTGATGCCTCTCCTTCCACTACATTCCCTTCTGTACACTCTTTTCCCTCTCTTTTCCTTCTCTCTCGCTTACGCCTTAAAATTTGTTGGAACAAGTGGAAAAGTTGCTCAGCTCCATTGGCAGTATTCAAAGTGGAATATTCAATTTTAAATAATTGTCATCACCATAATACTAGCTAAAATTTATCAAGAGCTCACTGTGTGCTGGCAGACTCGAGGCGTTCACATGTATTACCTCACTGAATGCTCACCACAATCCTTTCATGACACCCCTGTTTTAAAAAAGAAGAACTGAAGCATTAATTTGCCCTAGGTCACCCAGTCTGTCCCTGGCAGATCTGGGGATTCAAACCCAGGTCCAAGCTTTCACCTATTACTCTGTATTGCTTTTTCAAACTTTATTATTTCTTCTAACAGATACTGAAACTGGTATGCACTTAAAGAAAGCAGCATGGCTTAGTGCAAAGAAACCCAGTCTGTCTTTATATCAGAGCTAGGTTCTTAGGCGTTATGAATCTTAATTAACTCATCAGTAAGCTAAAAATGTTAACCTTTATTACCTCCAGAAAGTTGGTGTGGAGCCTCTGAAGGAGAGAGACAGACTGAAAGATGAGGAGCATAGAGGAAGGCTAGCTGGCTGCCTTGTGGCGTTGCATTTACCCCACCATTTCCAGAATGGTCTCATCCTCTTTGCCTAAATACTCATTTACAGAATAATCGATGAGTTTTTAGGGACCATAATACTCATGTCCACTCTTTAGTATGCTTTCTTTTTCAGAATAACTGTAGAGCTGAATTAATAAATAGTTTTCTTGGGAGCGTGAAATTTGTCTCGGCAATCAAGGTGAAGCCTAATGAACACCCAGAGCCACCATGGAGTTCATTTGTACTTTTCAGGCTCTAAGTAAGCCTCCCCCAGTGGCCCAAGAAGCACACAAGCAGGTACTGAGCACCTAGTGCTTGTTTCTCTGTCGCCCCCTATGCAGGGAGTGCTCTCAGCGGACACCCTTCAGCTGTGAGCCTGTTCAGGGGCTGCCTCACTTGTAAAGCGCCAGCTGGTGCAGGGACCAGCCCTTTCCCCAGGCAGTCCATCTCCAGTGACTGATTATGGCATGATGTAAAGGCCTGGTATTTCATTCCAGTTCTCGCAGCACTGAAGGGCCATTCTAGCCCCAGAGCTCTCCCTAGAGTCGCCTGAAGCTACTCTTGGGTCGGCCTCCCAGTTCAGTTTCTCCTTCTGCCCACTTACGCTTCCTCCCCTCACCTCCCTGGTATTAATCCAGGAGTACTCCTTAATAAGAACCTGACTAGCCCAGAGTCTGCTGCCCATGGATGCCAACCTGCAATGTAAGCATATTTCACTGTAACAGCACCCAGGGTACTGCTGTATGACAAATACAATGATGTGTTTGAAAGTGTTTTGACAAGTAAACTGAGGGAGTAGTTTAGTGATGAAGGATATTAGCTGTGGGCATAGATAAGCTTTAGTATGGGTATGATCTTCCTAGAGTCCTTGGTCAGGTTACTTAATTTTACCAAATCTCATTTTTTCTTCTATAAAGTAAGGATGGTGATACACACTTTATGGGATTGTTTTGGGGATTAAATGAGGTAATACACGTAAAGTACTTAAATAAGGTGCTGGTACATGCTCAGGATTCAATAAAATATATGTATGTCTGCAGTATATATTTACTAGATTAATATAATGGTATTTTGATAACTTTGTGTTATTTTATGTATCAGTTTATTTTCCATGAAATAAAGGTTATATTTTTCTATGTGAAATATATAGTTATAACAAAATGTCATTGATATATAACATATATCATTGTCATTTTACTGCCATGATTGTCAGTTAAATCTTTAACCATGATCCCATCATCCATGAGTACTCTTCAGTATCAGCCCATTTGGTTGCTCTGTCTCTGTAGCAGCAAAATACATTATCACCATTACTTATTTCCGTAATAACACAATCTTTATTGTTTCTTGGATAATGCAAAGTAGTAGTCAATACATGGTGTTTCGTTTCCTGTGGACTTCAGTACCTTTTTTAAACAACTCTTTTCAAATATAGTAATGAGATTATTGGATGCTTCAGAGAGGAAGAGGAATCACTATATGACGTTTCCTTTCCTGAAGACTCCAGGGAGTAACCAGAAGTTCCCTTCAGTGCCTCTCCAAACAACCAGCACAACAGTGAGAATGATCAGTCTGTTCTCCCAGGAAAATTTCCTTGTCAGTGACAGTGTTCTCATTCTTTGTAACATTGTCATTAAAACTTCATGATGCTAATTTAGCTAAATAATTCTGTTTATGGCTAACAATTTTCTTAAGTGACTACAAGCTTTGCTGTTGTTTCACTCATTTTACATAGGCGGGACCAGATGCTGTGCTGGGGAGGACAATCTGGGGAGTTTTAGGTTTAGGTGCCTTTGGGTTTCAGCTGAAAGAAGTGCCGGCGGGGAGGCACATTATCACAACTACGCGATCCCACAGCAACAAGCTGGTCACTGACTGTGTGACTGCTATGAACCCCGACGACATGCTGCGCGTGGGCGGAGCAGGAAACAAGGTATGAAGCACATCTGTCACCCACTCCAAAACGCAACTGAACCACGCCAAGAAATTCTGAGCTTTTAAGAAATGTAAAATAAGAATTTGGGAGAAGAGATCAAAGATTGTATTTTGCCATTAACAGCCTATTTCAGCAACCTTTAAACTTGTTTTAAATGTTATGATTTACGACTTTTTTATCTCAGAGGATTCAGCAGTAAGCCATTTGGATAAAACCCATGCCTCTTGCCAGCCCTTCTTTTCTTTTCTTTTTTTTTTATAATTTATTTTGGTATCATTACTCTACAATTACATGTGAAATATTATGGTGATTAAACTACCCCTTCATCAGGTCCCCCCCACCAACCCCATTACAGTCACTGTCCATCAGCGTAGTGAGATGCTATAGAATCACTACTTGTCTTCTCTGAGTTGTACAGCCCCTCCCCATGCCCCCCCAACATTAATGATGTCTGCTAATCGTAATGCCCCTTTTTCCCTCTTATCCCTCCCTTCCCGCCCATTTTCCCCAGTCCCTTTCCTTTGGTAACTATTAGTCCGTTCTTGGGTTCTGTGAGTCTGCTGCTGTTTTGTTCCTTCAGTTTTTTTCTTTGTTCTTATACTCCACATATGAGTAAAATCATTTGATACTTGTCTTTTTCGGCTTGGCTTATTTCACTGAGCATAATACCCTCTAGCTTCATCCATGTTGTTGCAAATGGTAGGATTTGTTTTCTTCTTATGGCTGAATAATATTCCATTGTGTATATGTACCACATCTTCTTTATCCCTTCATCTACTGATGGACACTTAGGTTGTTTCTATTTCTTGGCTATTGTATATAGTGCTGCAATAAACATAGGGGTGCATCTGTCCTTTTCAAATTGGGCTGCTGCATTCTTAGGGTAAATTCCTAGGAGTGGAATTCCTGGGTCAAATGGTATTTCTATTTTGAATTTTTTGAGGAACCTCCATACTGCTTTCCACAATGGTTGAACTAATTTGCATTCCCACAGCAGCCTAGGAGGTTCCCCTTCTCCATATCCTCGTCAACATTTGTTGTTGTTTGTGTTTTGGATGTTGGCCATTCTCACTGGTGTGAGGTGATATCTCATTGTGGTTTTAATTTGCATTTCTCTGATGATTAGCGATGTGGAGCATCTTTTCATGTGCCTGTTGGCCATCTGAATTTCTTCTTTGGAGAAGTTTCTGTTCATGTCCTCTGCCCATTTCCTAATTGGATTATTTGTTTTTTGTTTGTTAAGGTGCGTGAGTTCTTTATATGTTTTGGATGTCAGCCACTTATCAGATACTTCATTTATGAATATATTCTCCCATACTGTAGGATCTCTTTTTGTTCTATTGATGGTGTCCTTTGCTGTACAGAAGCTTTTCAGCTTGATATAGTCTCACTTGTTCATTTCTGTTTTTGTTTCCCTTGCTTGGGAAGATACGTTCATGAAGAAGTCGCTCATGTTTATGTCCAAGAGATTTTTGCCTTTGTTTTTTTCTAAGAGTTTTGTGGTTTCATGACTTACTTTCAGGTCTTTGATCCACCTTGAGTTTACTTTTGTGTATGGGGCTAGACAGTAGTCAAGTTTCATTCTCTTACATGTAGCTGTCCAGTTTTGCCGACACCAGCTGCTGAAGAGGCTGTCATCTCCCCATTGTATATCCAAGGCTCCTTTATCAAATATTAATTGACTGTATATGTTTGGGTTAATGTTTGGATTTTCTATTCTGTTCCACTGGTCTATGGGTCTGTTTTTGTGCCAATACCAAATTGTCTTGATTACTGTGGCTTTGTAGTAGAGCTTGAAGCCAGGGAGTGTAATTCCCCCTGTTTTATTCCTCCTTCTCAGTATTGCTTTGGCTATTCGGGGTCTTTTGCGGTTCCATATGAATTTTAGAATTATTTGTTCCAGGTCATGAAGAAAGCTGTTGGTATTTTTATAGGGATTTCATTGAATCTGTAGATTGCTGTAGGTAGTATAGCCATTTGACAATATTTATTCTTCCTAGCCAAGAGCATGGGATGCATTTCCATTTCTTAGTGTCCTCTTTAATTTCTCTTAGGAGTGTCTTGTAGTTTTCAGAGTGCAGGTGTTTCACTTCCTTCGTGAGGTTTATTCCTAGGTATTTTATTCTTTTTGATGCAGTTGTGAATGGAATTGTTTTTCTGACTTCTCTTTCGTTAGTTCATTAGTGTATGGGAAAGCAACAGATTTCTGTGTGTTAATTTTGTATCCTGCAACTTTGCTGCATTCAGATATTAGTTCTAGTAGTTTTGGAGTGGAGTCTTTAAGGTTTTTAATGTACAGTACCATGTCATCTGCAAATAGTGACAATTTGACTTCTTCTTTACCAATTTGGATGCCTTGTATTTCTTTGTTTTGTCTGATTGCCATGGCTAGGACATCCAGTACTATGTTAAATAACAGTGGATTGAGTGGGCATCTCTGTCTTGTTCCTGATCTTAGATGAAAAGCTTTCAGCTTCTCACTGTTAAGTATGATGTTAACTGTGGGTTTGTCATATATGGTCTTTATGATGTTGAGGTCCTTGCTGTCTATACCCATTTTGTTGAGAGTTTTAATCATGAATGGATGCTGAATTTTGTCAAATGCTTTTTCAGCATCTATGGAGATGATCATGTGGTTTTTGTTCTTTTGTTGATGTGGTGGATGATGTTGATGGATTTTCGAATGTTGTACGATCCTTGCATCCCTGGGATGAATCCCGCTTGGTCATGGTGTATGATCCTCTTGATGTATTTTTGGATTCGGTTTGCTAATATTTTGTTGAGTATTTTTGCATCTACGTTCATCAGGGATATTGGTCTGTAATTTTCTTTTTTGGTGAGGTCTTTGCCCGGTTTTGGTATTAGAGTGATTTTGGCTTCATAGAATGAATTTTGAGGTATTCCCTCCTCTTCTACTTTTTGGAAAAGTTTAAGGAGAATGGGTGTTATTTCTTCTCTATATGACTGGTAGAATTCAGAGGTGAATCCATCTGGTCCAGGGGTTTTGTTCTTTGGTAGTTTTTTGATTACCGATTCAATTTTGTTGCTGGTGATTGGTCTGTTTAGTTTTTCTGTTTTTGTTTGGTCAGTCTTGGAAGGTTGTATTTTTCCAAGAAGTTGTCCATTTCGTCTAGGTTTTCCAGCTTGTTAGCATATAGATTCTCATAATATTCTCTTATAATTCTTTGTGTTTCTGTGGGGATTTTCATGATTTTTCCTTTCTCATTTCTTATTCTGTTTATGTGTGTAGATTCTCTTTTTCTCTCAATAAGTCTTGCTAGGGGTTTATCTATTTTGTTTATATTTTCAAAGAACCAGCTCTTGGTTTCATTGATTTTTTCTATTGTTTTATTCTTCTCAATTTTATTTATTTCTTCTCTAATCTTTATTATGTCCCTCCTTCTGGTGACTTTGGGCCTCATTTGTTCTTCTTTTTCCAATTTCAGTAATTGTGTCTTTAGACTATTCATTTGGGAATGTTCTTCCTTCTTTAAATAGGCCGTGATTACAACATACTTTCCTCTTAGAACTGCCTTTGCTGCGTCCCACAGAAGTTGTGGCTTTGCGTTGTTGTTGTCATTAGTCTCCATATAGTCTTTGATTTCTGTTTTGAATTGGTCGTTAACCCATTGATTAATTAGGAGCATGTTGTTAAGTCTCCATGTATTCGTGAGCCTTTTTGATTTCCTTCTAAAATTTATTTCTAGTTTTATACCTTTGTGATCTGAGAAGTTGGTTGGTAGAATTTCAATATTTTTGACTTTACTGAAGTTCTTTTTGTGGCCTAGTATGTGGTCTATTCTGGAAAATGTTCTATGTGCACTTGAGAAGAATGTGTATCCTTTTGCTTTTGGATGTATAGTTTTGTAGATGTCTTTTAGGTCCATCTGTTCTAGTGTGTTGTTCAGTGCCTCTGTGTCTTTACTTATTCTCTGTCTGGTTGATCTTTCCTTTGGAGTCAGTGGTGTGTTGAAGTTTCTTAAAATGAATGCATTGCTGTGTATTTCCTCCTTTAATTCTGTTACTATTTGTTTCACATATGCTGGTGTTCTTGTGTTGGGTGCATATATATTTATAATGGTTATATCTTCTTGTTGGACTGACCCCTTTATCATTATGTAATGTACTTCTTTATCTCTTGCTACTTTCTTTGTTCTGAACTCTATTTTGTCTGATACAAGTACTGCAACACCTGCTTTTTTCTCTTTGTTTTTTGCATGAAATATCTTTTTCCATCTGTTCACTTTTAGTCTGTGTATATCTTTGGTTTGAGGTGAGTCTCTTGTAAGCAGCATATAGATGGGCCTTGCTTTTTATCCATTCCATTACTCTGTGTCTTTTGATTGGTGCATTCAGTCCATTTAAATTTAGGGTGATTATCGATAGATATGTACTTATTGCCATTGCTGGCTTTAGATTCGTGGTTACCAAAGGTTCAAGGGTTGCTTCTTTACTATCTAACAATCTAACTTAACTTTCTTGTTAAGTTATTGTAAGCATCGTCTGATGTTTTTTAATTCTCTCCCTTCTTATTTTTCCTCCTCCATTCTTTATATACTAGGTGTTTTATACTTTGCCTACAGTTAGTATTTGGATGGTCTGCTTTCTTTGCTATGATTTTATTTTCTTTGGTGACATCTTTTTAGCCTTAGGGGTGCTTCCCTCTAGAGCAGTCCGTTTAAGATATCCTGTAGTGGTGGTTTGTGCGAGGCAAACTCTCTCAACTTTCATTTGTCTGGAAATTGTTGAATCCCTCCGTCATATTTAAATGATAATCGTGCTGGATACAATATTCTTGGTTCGAGGCCCTTCTGTTTCATTATGTTAAATATATCATGCCATTCTCTTCTTGCCTGTAAGGTTTCTGTTGAGAGTTCTGATGATAGTCTGATGGGTAGTCCTTTATAGGTGATCTTTTTTGTCTCTCTAGCTGCCTTTAATACTCTGTTTTTATCTTTGATCTTTGCCATTTTAATTATTATGTGTCTTGTTGTTGTCTTCCTTGGGTCCCTTGTTTTGGGAGATCTGTGGGCTTCCATGCACTGTGAGACTATTTCCTTCCCCAGCGTGGGGAAGTTTTCAGCCATTATTTCTTCAAAGACACTTTCTATCCCCTTTTCTATCTTTTCTTCCTCTGGTACTCCTAGAATGCGAATATTGTTCTGTTTGGATTGGTCACACAGTTCTCTTAATATTCTTTCATTTCTAGAGATCCTTTTATCTCTCTCTGCCTCAGCTGCTCTGTATTCCTGTTCTCTGATTTCTATTCCGTTAACAGTCTCTTGCATCTCATCCAGTCTGCTGTTAAGGCCATCAATCGCTTGTCTGATTTTTGCATTGTCTTTCCTCACTTCCCTCACTTCCTTCCTCAGCTCTTGCACATTTCTCTGTAGATCCATCAGCATGGTTATGACTTTTGCTCTGAATTCTTTTTCAGGAAGACTGCATTTCCATCCCTTCAGGCTCCCTCTCTGGGGTTGTCTGGTTGATTTTAGTCTGGACTATATTCCTCTGTCTTTTCATGGCTATAGAAGTGGTCACTGGTAGTTGCCATGTATGTCAGTGGGGCTTTTTAAAACTTTAAAAAGAAAAAGAGAAAAAAAAAGAAAATGAAAAAAAGAAAAGAAAAAAGAAAGAAGAAAAAACGATAAACAAACAAAAAACACCCACCAGGAGTAGATTCTGTGGGGATGCTGTAGGTGGTGCTGTTGCTACCCTATTCCACAGCTGTGGCCGCACCACTCCTCAGGGCCCTTTATAGCTCCACCTCACGGGGTGCCATATCCTCTCAGATGTCTGCAGGCTGTGCGCTTTCCTATGTATTCTGGTCTCTGTTTTAGGAATCGTTGTATTTGCTGTATTTTCATAGATATATATAGTTTTGGGAGGAGATATCTACCGCCCTGCTCACGAGGCCATCTTCCTGGAAGTCAGCCCTTATTTTCTAAAGGACCCTCTTGGATTACTTCCTAGACCTTCCCTCAACAGACTAGGGATGGACCACATGTCCCTTCCTGGATACTTCCCCCATTCTTTCCTCTCGGCTTCTATCCTCCTGAGAAAATTGTGAAATTGAACAGTTTGGTCTCTGCCCCTAGCCCTCATGCAGTTGTTCCCTGGATATATCACATTCTTCAGGTATCTCCAGTTCACCATGCCCAGTTTGAGCTTTTCCTTTCTCTGCCTGCCCCCAGATGTGTTCCTCTCCCAGTATCCTATCTGGGTGATGGTACCACCATTTTCCTAGTTGCTCCAGCCAGACACCTGAAAGTCATCCCAGACTCCTTCCTTCCTCACCTCCTATCAGTCCGGTCCCATCTATACATCCTCTTCCTTCCCAATATGTCCTCTGTCCATCTCAACTGCCAGTGTCCTGGTTAAAAACCATCATCATCCCTCATCCAGACTTTACAGTAGTTCCCAAAGTGGTCTCCCTGTTCAGTTCAGCCCTCACAATACCACTAGAGCACTTAAAAATGCAAAGCTTACCATATATTACTCCCCTGTCCCAAATCCTTGGATGACCCCCTTACAACAATTTAAAACCCAAGCCTAAGAGAATGAAATGCATATTCCTGTATATGCTCGCCCTTGAAGGTGCCTATGAACCCCCCATTCATGCTTGGGCTCTAGTGTGAATACTGAGCTGCACATAGCTCCTGACACATGTGCATTTCACACTTGTGTGCATGGCACAGGGAAGGCAAATACTATATATTGAACTGAATGGAGTTCATTTCTCCTCACCAACCCTTTGGAAGCAATAAACAGCTATTTTTAGATTTTCCAAAAGTATTTACTTCAGGAGGATGAAAAATGGGAGCCTATATATAACAGTGTTTTGAAAAAAATATGAAACATTTCAAAGTAAAAATGTATTCCTGGTGAAATGTAAATAGTAACAGGAGCGATTTTGTTTGCCCCTATTTTTGTAATCACAGAAATCCAAGGGGGCTCTTTTATTCCCAAGGGACACCATTCTCTGGCGGAACAAAGTCCCTATCCTGCACAACTCCTACCTTTTCTCCTGGGAAAAGACTTCATTGGTCAGTTACTTTTTTTACATGAAGAATCTTTTTGAGAATCTAACAAAGTCTCAAAAAATAGACCTGGCATAGTTCTTGGCATATAAGACCTTACATATATTTGTTAAATGAAAGAAAAGCCTTTTACTCAAAAGCTTGTAGCAAGGTTTAATCATTTGAAGGTAGTTTTGAATAGTACTAAAAAGAATAATTGGCAACACTGTGTTCATTGAGATTTTCCTCATTCTCCCACTCTGGTCTCTTCATCTGTATATTTGAACTCTGAGTTCTACAGTGCTAATTATGTTATACTACTAATTATTTTATAGTATAACCAAAAAATAAGTCAAATGACCAATGAAAGCTTGATAGCAAGTTACTTTTTAAAGTTGTGCTGTTTCTATCACGGACTTCCGTTTTGTATGAGTATTACAGGAATTATGAAGATGACTTTAAACACTCATTTTTGTTCTAGGGGAAAGAGCAGTAGATCTAATTCCAAAGCCTTAAGAATCTGCTTGTTAGACTAGTTAGCATCACTCATGTTAGGCTAAACTGTTATTAGTTTATACATTGTTGCACTAGTTGATATTTCTATGTCCTTTATGTAATAATGGTCAATTTTTTACAAGATTAAAAAATTTTACTGTTTCTACATATATATTGCTTTTACAGTAAGAAAGAAAAACAGCATAAAACACTTTTATCTAACTTGGACTGTTCATATATCCTTGTTTTAGTTTATTTAACCACTTTACCCCCCTCAAATCACTAGATTATTATGCATTTATTCTATATATATCTTCATAAAACGTCTGTCATTTAAACCTGCTAACAGCTTTAACCTGAGTGTAACAGAGCAACTGAATAGAAACAAGCAATTTCTCTTATTAGCACTCCAATCAACTCACCGTTGAGGGGATATTATTACCTTTAACCTTACAGATTATCCAGCTGATTAAAGGGAAAGCCTCTACTTATGTATTTGCAAATCCTGGATGTAAGAAGTGGGATACTTGTGCTCCAGAAGTTATTTTACATGCTGTGGGAGGTTAATCCATTTTATTTCAAGAAATTACAATTTTTATATTACACTGTTTCAGCATATTAACTTCCTTAGAATATAAAAGCTGAAAGGCTGCAGATTCAACTCAGTCCTTATCACACTACCAACAGCTTTCTTCAATGAACTGGAACAAATAATTCTAAAATTCATATGGAACCACAAAAGACCCCGAATAGCCAAAGCAATCCTCAGAAGGAGGAATAAAAAGGGGGAATTACACTCCCAGACTTCAAGCTCTACTAGAATTCCACAGTAATGAAGACAGTTTGGTATTGGCACAAAAACAGACCCACAGACCAGTGGAACAGAATAGAAAATCCAAACATTAACCCAAACATATACAGTCAATTAATATTTGATAAAGGAGCCTTGGATATACAATGGGGAGATGACAGCCTCTTCAGCAGCTGGTGTTGGAAAAACTGGACAGCTACATGTGAGAGAATGAAACTGGACTACTGTCTAGCCCCATACACAAAGGTAAACTCAAGGTGGATCAAAGACCTGAATGTAAGTCATGAAACCATAAAACTCTTAGAAAAAAACATAGGCAAAAATCTCTTGGACATAAACATGAGCAACTTCTTCATGAACATATCTCCCTGGGCAAGGGAAACTAAAGCAAATATGAACAAGTGGGACTACATCAAGCTGAAAAGCTTCTGTACAGCAAAGGACACCATCAGAAGAACAAAAAGAGATCCTACAGTATGGGAGAATATATTCATAAATGAAGTATCCGATAAGGGGTTGACATCCAAAATATATAAAGAACTCACGCACCTTAATAAACAAAAAGAGATAATCCAATTAAGAAATGGGCAGAGGACATGAATAGACACTTCTCCAAAGAAGAAATTCAGATGGCCAAGAGGCACATGAAAAGATGCTCCACATCGCTAATCATCAGAGAAATGCAGATTAAAACCACAATGAGATATCACCTCACACCAATGAGGATGGCCAACATCCAAAACACAAACAACAACAAATGTTGGCGAGGATGTGGAGAAAAGGGAACCCTCCTACACTGCTGGTGGGACTGCAAATTAGTTCAACCATTGTGGAAAGCAGTATGGAGGTTCCTCAAAAAACTCAAAATAGAAATACCATTTGACCCAGGAATTCCACTCCTAGGAATTTACCCTAAGAATGCAGCAGCCCAGTTTGAAAAAGACATATGCACCCCTATGTTTATCGCAGCCCTATTTACAATAGCCAAGAAATGGAAGCAACCTAAGTGTCCATCAGTAGATGAATGGATAAAGAAGATGTGGTACATATACACAATGGAATATTATTCAGCCATAAGAAGAAAACAAATCCTACCATTTGCAACAACATGGATGGAGCTAGAGGGTATTATGCTCAGTGAAATAAGCCAAGCCGAAAAAGACAAGTATCAAATGATTTCACTCATATGTGGAGTATAAGAACAAAGAAAAACTGAAGGAACAAAACAGCAGCAGACTCACAGAACCCAAGAACGGACTAATAGTTACCAAAGGGAAAGGGACTAGGGAAGATGGGTGGGAAGGGAGGGATAAGAGGGAAAAAGGGGCATTATGATTAGCAGATGTAATTTTGGGGGGCACGGGGAAGGCTGTACAACTCAGAGAAGAGAAGTAGTGATCCTATAGCATCTCACTATGCTGATGGACAGTGACTGTAATGGGGTAGCTGGGGAGGACCTGATGAAGGGGGTAGTTTAATAACCATAATATTGCACATGTAATTGTAGATTAATGATACCAAAATAAATTATAAATAAATAAATAAAAATGTTCAAAATGAAAATAAATAAATAAATAAAACTGGAAGGGAAATTTAGAGATTATCCAATCCAATCCCAAATTTCATAGGTGAGAAAGTGGGGTTCAGCAAATTTATTTTTCTTTAGTTGCAGTTCACTTTTGCATTTCAATTTACACACAGTTGATTTTATTAAACCTTTATTGATTTATGGCTTTAATGCTTTTAGGATTTTTTCTTGAAAAGTAATATATTCATAATCATTGTCATCACCTCACTTAGTTTCCTTTAAGCCAATATTGGTAAATATCTCAGTACTACTGATTTAAGATCATAGGTAGAAGTTTACTAATCTGTTTGAAAATATGTTACACATACATACATAGTAAGATCACTTTTCAGTTCCAAATAGACATCCGTTTACATCTACTCTCAACTAATATCTCATCGGCATATTATGTTTCAAAGAAGTTAAAATTCATCACAATCCAACCTCATTATGTTCTTCAATGAAACTAATAAAATATAATTATGTTTTGTGGACATCACTTAAACTCTTGCCAAACAAGGTGCTGATATTAAGTGGTAGAATTAAGAAAACATTTTTGAAATTGGGAATAACAGTGATGGATTATAACTAATAGGAAAAGTAATCACCTCAGGAAAGGACGCATTAGTTAATGAGAAACATAAATTGAAGATGCTAAATGCAATTAATCAGGGAAGGGAGAAAAAAATTTTTTAGCCTTCAGTTAGTCAAAATTGCTCTATAGTTTTGAACTTCAAGTAAATCAAAACTTTACCTTTATAGTCACTCATTTCATTCCTGTTTTGTCCATGATTAATTAGATATTATCGCTTAGCAAGCATGAAGCCCTTAAAAATAACTAGATGTGATGATCCAATCATCCATTAATGTTGTAATGATGTTTTTTCCATAGGCAAGTTAACCGATATCCATGGAAATGCCCTTCAGTAAAACAAGGAAATGAAGCATATGAACTCTGCAGGAGTCCTGGCCACACTGAGGAATTATGACTACTATGCAAGTCGAGTTCCAGAATCTGTTAAAAATGCTCTTGTTCCTTAAAGGACATCTCATTGACTTAGGATAAAACTTAGTTCTCGGAATAATACATTTTAAAACTAACTGGATGGAATTAGAGCCTCACCTTTACTTTATGCATTGTTGCTCAGTGATTTATACTTAGTTACTTAGGAGGAGAAAAATTAAAGAATTTCTTGATTAATCAACCAGACCAATTTTGACATCTGGAGAATTTATGAAGTCAGTATGTTACATTTTTTTTTCTCCTTTTATTTGGGGGAATGAATGGAAGGTTTATTCCAACCAACTATTCTGGTCAATTATTTAGTCAACATTCCTGTTATATAAACCAGATTTCTCATTTTTGTTTTTCACAATAATTTAAAAAATTTTCCAACCCCAGTTATGAATATGCTAAAATATTAATATGTATATTGATAAAACAGATTTATGGGAAAAGATTCTTTAGAATAAATTAATCCTAGCTCTTTATGTTATTCACCAGGTTTTTGTATTTTCAATTATTTAAAAATTATATATCCTCTACTGTGGGCATTAATTTATTCTTATGGTGTTATTATAATGCTTAACTGTGGAAAGTTAGTTAATTGCCTTTATTCCTTTCCAAGGAGAGATTATAACATATGCTATCAAAATCATTCGTTCAGCCTGGATTTTTATTTGTTGGTTCTCTGTTCAGTACTTTCAAATAAATTTCTCTGTTATTAGATTAAGCCGGTGGTTTTAATGAATGTTTCTCAAGCCCTACTGCATATCAGAACCTTTTCAAAAAATACAGAGTCATAGTCTCCATCCCAGAAATTTTGATTCTGCGTATTTGAAGAAGGCTACTCCAGGCACTTTGATCATCATGTATGTCTTGAACTCTAGGTAAGATAATACAGTGTTCTCTCAGAGAGCATCTGTAATGTAGCCCTAAGAAGTAGTTGTGGCTCTGACCCTCTGACCACCTCTTCCTGCGACTCTCTCCGCAGTGTCCTGATTCTCTTCCTCCCACTTCTAGCCCCCCCTCATGAGCCTCCTTTCTTGGTTTCTCTGTTTTCCTTCCCTTAAATGTCAGAATTCCCCAGGATGCTGTTCTAAGCTCTCTCTACTTTCTCACTAGATGAACTTACCTATGCATAAGGCTTCATGGTGGGCCTTTTCCTCATAATTCAGAAAATCTGTTTTTAGTTCACAACTCTCAAAACCTAGATTGCTATGCCCCAAAGTCTGCTTTGATGACTTATAGGTATCTCTGAATTACTTTGTCTATAAAGCTCATCATTTTTGTCCATCCCTCCTAAATCATTTTCAAGTCCCCAGTGTGATCCTAATAATTGGCCAAGTTTGGAAATCACTTCCTAAATCTACTTATTTCTAAGAACAGAGTTCTCTACAAACAGTAGGTTTGCCCTATTAAAAAAAAAAATCCAAGTGCAATGTGAGAATACATTAAACAGTATTTTCTACATGCTCCTATATAAAAACCTGAATTCTTCAAGCAACACATTTGGAAGTCTTCATCCTCTCTCCATTCCCATTGCCTCTACGTTAATTCACACCCTCACTCTCACAGGTCACCGCAATGTCTTTCTGATTAATCATCCAGCCTGCATGGTCCTCTGCAATCCATCTGTCATTGTCTCTAGGGTGATTTTTAAAAAAATCAAATCTAGTAATGCTACTCCCTTATTCAAAATCTTTTATGGCCTCCTATTGCTTTCACGATAAAATGCAAGCTTCTTGTAGTAGCATATGAACCTGTGATGTTAGTTTCTTTCTTCAGCATTAACTCTGACCTCTAACCTGTACTCCAGTCATGCTCAAACAGTTAAAGTCCCCCCCCCCAACCCGATGCTATGCTTCCTGTCAACTTGGCCTCCATTTATTTGGTCTTTCATTTATTCAACCAATATTTTTTCAGCACCTGCTGTTATGTTAGCCACTGTTCTAGGTACTGAACATTTAACAGTGGACCTAACACTGACATAAGTTTGTTCCTTTGTTGAGCTCATGCTCTTGTGACATGAAACAGATAATGAACAAGTAAAGGAAATTATTTACATAGTGGTAAATGCTACTTGGGAAAACATGCAGGAAGAAGATCTAGAAAGCACCTGGGACAGGGTGGAATGCTGGAAGAGGGTCTCTGTTAGATGAAGTGAGAATATCTTCTCTGAGTAGGTGATGTCTGAGCCAAAGCTGGATGAAAAGAGGGAAGCATGTTGAGCACAGGGTTTTTTTTTTTAATGGGAATAGCAAACACAATGTCTCTGAGAAGAGAAAGAAAGGAAAACAAAACAGAAAGCCAGAGTACACTGAAGTAAGTGAACAAGAAGAGTATTAATAAATGAGTGTGGGGGGCAGGAGCCAGGCTATATACTGCCTTAAAATTTTTTTTTTTTTAAGTTTGAGGAGACATGAAAATGACTACTAAAAGGTACAGGGTTTCTTTCTGGGGTAATGAAATGTTCTAAAATTGTGATAACAATTGGAAACTCTGAATATGCTAAAACCCTTTCAATTGTATGCTTTAAATGAGTGAATTGTGTGGTATGTGAATTATATTTAATGAAGCTGTTGAAAAAAATTAAATAGTCCCATGTGGCTAGTGCCTCCGCATATTGCATAGCACAGCTCTGTTTTCTCTTCCTGGTTTATCTCAACAATTTTAACAACCACTCACAACCCCAACAAGACATTTCAGCTAATCCCTAACTTTATAACATGCGCCTGCTACGGGATATTTTCATCTGGATATCTTACAAACATCTCAAAAAACATCTGGGGCCAAATTCTTGGCCAAACCTGTTTTCCCTCCTGTCTTCCCATCTTAGATGGTGAGATAACCATCCACCCAATCACCCAGCCTGAAATCTGGCAATAAACCTAGACACACCTGCCTCTCTCTGACTATCCCCTGCCCCAGCATCTCATCTGTCACCACTGGGTCTGTCTTCCGAGTATGTCTGGAACTAGTTCTCTATTCTCAATCTCCTTTCCACTGCCTTAGTTTAGGCCTTCATCTTCTATCTTCTCTTCTATAGACTATTGCAATAACATCTTTACTGGTCTCTCTTACCACCAGTCAACCCACTCCTATCCACCTGGTATACTGTTGTCCAAGTGATCCTTGTAAAATGCAGGCTAACCATCTCACTGCTGCTTAAACCTCATTACTGACTTCCTATCACAGGATGAAATCTAGCTCCTCAGCGTGATACGTAGAACTCTTCATAATTTAGTTATCTGCCTACCTTCCAGCCTTTTAGTCTCATTGCCAAACATTTTATATTTTGGTAATAATGAACTGGTCATAGTTTTCCAGATGCACTCAGCTTCACAATTCCAGGCTGTAGCTCATGTTCTTCCTTTGACCTCTTTTTTCCATTCCCTAGCTGTATCATTTCTTACTGGAGGCTTTCCTTTATTATTATTATTTTCTCCTCCCTTTCCAACTCACTATGGATCATTTCCCATTTTCTGAGCTACCTTTGTACTTTGTGCAAACTTTTGTTTTTTTCTTCTTCATTATTTTTACTCTCATTTCCAAAATGTTTTCCCGATGGAAAGATTTCTGTTTACTGCATGTATCCCACTGTATAGCAGATATATGTAGATATGAATTCCACAAATTTTATTTACCTGTCTCTTTCATATACAAGACTAGGCTTTTTGAGGGCTTGGACTTTGTCATTCATATCTGTAGCTCCTGTGTATGTACATAGTAAGATGGGTTTAATATGTTGTCTGAATCCCCATTCTTGATTAAAAAAATAGTTAATGCATTCATTTTTTAAAATACTGTCAACCTAGTATAGAAGCAATTCTCCTTTAACTGGATGATGAGTATCTGTAAGAAACCAGTCACAAACATTATTCTTGATAGTGAAACAGTGACATTCCCACTGAAGTCAGGAATAAGACAAATATGTTCTTTTTCAGTTTTATCATTGGTACCATTCAACATTATTCTAAAGGTCCAAGACAGTGGAGAAATGACATATAAATATTGGACAGAAAGATAAAAAATACCTAGAAAATATAATACATCTAAAAAAATGATTGGAACTAATAAAAGCACCCAACAAGATATGACACCAAGACCTAGTAAACTTGAAATGGATCAAAGACCTAAATGTAAGGCATGAAACCATAAAAGTCTTAGAAGAAACCATAGGTAAAAATATCTTGAATATAAACATGAGCAACTTTTTCATGAATGTATCTCCTCGGGCAAGGGAAACAAAAGCAAAAATGAACAAATGGGACTACATCAAACTAAAAAGCTTCTGTACAGCAAAGGACACCATCAGTACAACAAAAAGGCATCCTACAGTACAGGAGAATATATTTGTAAATGATATATCTGACAAGGGTTTAACATCCAAAATATATAAATAACTCATACGCCTCAACACCCAAAAAGCAAATAACCCCGTTAAAAAATGGGCAGAGGATATGAACAGACAGCTCTCCAAAGAAGAAATTCAGACGGCAACACGTCCCTCCCTGTGTTTCGGAACAGGTGTTTAAAAACAGTGTCCCTCGCAGCCGTTGCCTGATTGTGCCAGCTCTCACGGGGTTTGTCACAAGGGATCCCAGCCCATAAGGAACTTTTATCATCTCACACTTCATTACTTCTTAGTGCTGGAAAAGGCCCATTCCAGTAGCGCCTGCCCGGTGCCACAGATCAGTCCTGGCAGGACTGGGAAAGGCATGTGCATTAGTCCTTGTTTCTTACCAAGGAGGATCTCCAGAAAGCCAAAATTATAAAGGTTACAGCCATAGGGGATCTCAAAGATCTAGTTTAGTAATTTCATTTGACAGACGAAGAAATTGAGCTTCAGAGGGTAGTATGAAGATCACAAGGAAAGCAACAGAGTGGATGTGTTGGCAACACAGGATAGAGGTCTTTTGTTTTTCAGATGAGTGTGAGTCCCACAGAAATAACCTGCCTCCTGAAGATGTTTATTACAGATAATTACCTCCATTTTGGGTACAGTGGTTACTCAGGTATTCTTTTCCTGAGCCTACCTGTTCTCTATGAACTTGTGCTAGTGTTTTTGTTTCTGACTTAATTTTTTGATTCTGATTTTTGCTCTGATTTGCCAAAGAGCACAGTTTCCATGTCTTATTATCAGTCAACTTTTATTATTTGCAGAGCATTCACTAAGGTTTTGTGTTAGGTATTGTAACTTTGTCTAGATCCTAGCTAACACAACTGAAAAAAACGTTAAGATTTTATAGGTGTATACATACAGGGGAATATTATTCAGCCTTAAAAAAGGAAATCCTGCCATTTGCAACAGCATGAATGAGCCTGGAGGACATTATGCTAAGTGAAATAAGTCAGACAGAGAAATATCATTCATGAATATCAAGTATCTAAAAGAGTCTAACCAGTAGAAACAAAGTGGAGTTGTTATTGCCTGGGCCTTGGTGGGTGGGGGGATAATGGGGAGTGGCTGTTCAATGGATATAAGGTGTCAGTTCTGCAAGATGAGTATGTCCCAGAGATCTGCAGTACAACACTGTGCCTTCAGTTAATAATATGGTATTGTGTACTTAAACATTTATTAAAAGGGAAGATTTCATGTTAAATGTTCTTACTATAATAAAATGAAAGATTTTGTGGTTAAAATATTGTTAAATGCCCTATTAAAAAACTACATCAGAATCAAGACAGTGTCTTTGTAAATTTGGGAAGAGCAATGATTCAGTTAATTTAGAATATATATAAAACTTACCTGCATAGTTCTGCACTAATTCACTGTAAAGCTTAAATAATCCTGGTTAACATTATTTGGAGTCCACATCGTTCATTATGGCTATCTCTGTTTTTTAGTGGCATTGCACTAGCATGGGCGCATCACCCTTTCCTGTTTCTTACCTGAGATGTGGGAACATGGGTTCCCCCCAGGGGATAGATGTTTACTCTCCTTCCCTGTCCATAGGCCAGTTTCTCAGTGTGGTAGGTGCTCAGTGCAGGATGGATGTCTGTTGTTCATAGACGGGCTCCCATTTGCCTCTCACTCTTCCACCCGGGAGGAGCCAGAGGCGCAAAGGCTACAGGACACAGACTCCAAGTTGAAGTGAGAGAGGGGGAAAGGTCACAGTGGGACAGAGGCTACTGATCTCTACTCAGGAGTAGAGGTGGGATGATGGACTTAGACCCAGACCAAATGTAACCAGTTTCCTCCTGCCATTTTGTGCCGTTTGACCAAAGGCCACCAAATCACGTCTGACAGTGACCGTGGAGCAGGTGGCACTTTCACTGTATTTATTGGTAGCGGGCGGTTCTTCTGTGGGTCTCCTGATGCCAGAGTCCTCGTCATGGAGATGTTGCACTGGGTTTAATTAAGAGCTGAATTGATTGTGGAAAATAGAGGCAAGTCATCAGATGCCAGATCGCTCAGAATTGGGCCCAGGCCTGAGGGCTTAGGGAGCAGAAGGCTCTAAGCCACCCTCAGATGCAGCAACTTTAGAAAATTTCAGTTATTTTAAGTAGATTTATTTACATGTTACTGAATGGACAAAAGGAAAATTTATGCAGATAATTATGATGATAGATGCATTATAAAACACGTTTGTTTAGCTTCCAAGGTGGTTTTGGACTTACCATTAGAGAAGTTTCCTGTCAGGCTGAGAGGGTAGACTGAGCAATGCTGCTTTTCACAGTGAAGGCCCTCAGCAGAAGTAGCCGAAAGGAGACACCTTTTCCTCTCTCTCTATCACATCACCAGAAACTAATGCGATGTAATGCTGTATGTCGGAGACACGAAATAAATATGCGCTGACTGTTGGGTGAATAAATGGTCAAACACAGCATTTCCCCCATGATATAAACAACCTCCCAGTTTAAACAAAAATACCATCACTCATTTTCTAATTTCCAAAATTTCTGATTCTACCTATCTATGGCTAAGCAAGGAATGCATGTGATTTCAGCATCACTTTTCAGCCATATGTCACTGAATGTGAAGACCCCTAACAACGGCTTGGTGCATAGCAAGAGCTCATCCAATACCTGATAAATGAAGAAATCATGATACTAAGAATAAAAGGGAGACCCAGAAGTTATTGAGAAGAAGGAATAATGTTCATGAAGGAGAAGGAAGTAAAAAGAGTGGAATTTAATATATTTAATCTGAATGCCAAACATTCTTGTGGTGATTGATGTCCATCATTCACTCACACTACTCTTTAGAACCAGTCGATTAAGGTTATTGACACTTACAAAGCTGTACATATTGGATGTCTGCAACTGGATGAGTTGGGGATATATGTACACCCATGAAACTATCACCACTACCAAGGCCATAGGCATCTCCATCACCTCCCAAAGTTTCCTCCTGCCATCTTTATTTATTATTATTATTATTGTTTTGTGGTAAGAACACTTAACATAAGAGCTACCTATTAGCAAATTTTAAGTATATAATATAGTTAGGTGTAGGTACTATGCTGTAGAGTATATCTCCAGAACTTCCTGGCATAACTGAAATTTTGAACCCTTTGACCAACAACTCTTCCCCCAACCCCTGCCTACCACCATTCTCCTCTCTGCTTCTATGAGTTTGCCTATTTTAGAACCCACTCAAAAGGAGGTCATACAGGATTTGTCTTTGTGTTTCTGGCTTATTTCCCTTCGCATAATGTTCTCCAGGTTCATCCCTGTTACTGCAAATGAAAGAATGTCCCTTTTTTTAAAAGGCTGAATAATATTCCATTGTATGTACATGCCACATTTTCTTTATTCAGTCATCCTTTGATATGAACCTTTGTTTTCATATGTTGATTATTGTGAGTAGTGCTGCAGTAGACATGGGAATGCAGGTATCTCTTTGAGATCCTGACTTCAGTTTCTCTGGATAAATATCTTACTCCTATGGTAGTTTTATTTTTAGTTTTTTAGAGTAGACACCATATTGTTTTCCACATGATTGTACTAGTTTACATTCTCACCAACAGTGTACCAGATTTCTCCACATCTTCACCAACACTCATCTTTTGTCTTTTGGATAATAGCCATTCAAACAGGTGTGAGGTGATATCTCATTATGGTCTAAATTTGCATTTTACCTAATGAATAGCATTGTTGAACACTTTTTCATATACCTGGTGGCTATTTGTATGTCTTCAAAATGGGGAAGTCAGTTTCTTCAATAAATAGTGTTGGGAAAAACTGGATACCCGCATGCAAAAAAAGAAATTGACCATTATACCATGCACAAGGTCAGCTCGAAATAGATTACACACTAAGATGGAAGGCCTGAAACTATAAAACTCCTTGAAGGAAGCATAGGGAAAAAGCTTCTTGACACTGATCTTGACAATGACTTTTTGAATGTGACATCAAAAGCAAAAATCAGCAGGTGGGATTATATCAAACTAAAAAGCCCTGTACAGCAAAGATGCAATCAACAAATGAAAAGGCAATCTATGAAATACGACAGAAATTTTGCAAACAATGCACCTGGTAAGGGATTAATATCCAAAATATATAAGAAACATATACAACTTAATAGCAAAAATAAAAAAATACTTGATTAAAAAGGGTAAAGCACCTGAACAGACATTTCTCCAAAGAAGATATACAAACGACCACTCCATTACGGATAATAATAATACCCCAATTTTATGGTTGTTTATTTTGCCCTCACTCTCATCCAATTGCTTCACCCTAAAGTCCCAGGGAGGGGAGCAGGTAACACACACTAAGATGGTCTGCATATTGAATTCTCTTGGCTGTAGTGTTTGGTTCAGGATGGGCATGTGATCCAAGTCTGGACAATCAGGAATAATGGGATTCAGTCTCCCAACTTTTATTTTCACATCTGAAGAAATGAATATCTCTTCCTCTGGACTGGATTTTGTGAGCTGACAGTGTCAGAAACTGCTGAGTTTAGGCTAAAAATTGGCAAAGACTTAAGAAGCAGAGCTGTGAGAGGCATCCAGGTGGCTTTGAACTCTGCATCAGCCTGTGCCTGAAACCACTGCACCACTCTACTTTTCCACTTACATGAGCCAAGGTTTATTTTTTGCTAATGCCAATTTGAATTGGATTATCTTTTGTTTGCAGTCCAAAGAATCTTAAATTATAAGACCCCATCAATTCCAGTTTGGATTTGAGATGACTTAAATATGTACTATTAAGGCAAGCATAACTATACTGAATAATATATAAGAAATTAGAGCAAAGAGAAAGCAGTGATATATTAATAAGGTAAATTTGGGAGGTGTCATTACATAGACATGGACACCTTGAAGCCAAATAAAATGTAATAAATTTAGCCTGAATATTAAGCACCAAAGTTCATACTAATTCAAAAGACAGCATGAATAATTAGGAGTCATGTTGTTCACAGATGTAAAATATGTGAGGGATGTGATTCCCAATGTAGAAGTACTAATCAGATTAATGGAGCCATAAATAATTATTGGATAACTAAGCTGAATAGAAGAAGGTCTATAAAACAGTGTGACTGCATCACACCTTAAAATATGAGATTTACAGCCTAAGTGAAGAACATAGGTTTATTTTTCTAGTCTCACCCTACCCAGATCTCTAGTTTATATTGATCACTGGTCTGGATTAAGATTGTCCAGATCTTCTCCTGCTGCAATTCCCACTCTACACCTCTTCAAGGCCCCTGGGATGTTGTGATGACAAAACAAAACATTTCAACCCTCTTACTCATGTCTCTTTTACTTCCCATACAACATACAGGGTTGTAGCTCTCTGAGCCCTGGACATTTTTACTTCAGTTTCTGTTATCTTGTTCCAAAGTGCACTTGAAGCATGAAAGCACCCCATTTTCCACACCACCCTAGCCTTTCCCTTCTCTTCTCTGTAGCTCCTTCTCAATTATTCTCAGTATGCTTCCACATCTTTGTTGCATCTTCCCTCTGGCAGTCTGAATTTCAGAAATTTATTTCCTTTCCTTGCTCTGCAGGCATCTCTCCAACAGGGTCCAAGAGGCAAATATGTTCTCCTGTCCTTAGTTCTTCCTCACCCTCTAAATCCTTCCCCTGTGCAGTTAGGAGGATACCCCTCAGCCTGAAAATGGGGATAGTTATGAAGGAGGGGAGGGGAGAAAGTAGGTAGTTAATACTAAGTGTCAGATCTATGTTGCCTCTGGGCTGCGGCCAAAATAGCCCCCAAGCAGACTCCCAAGCAGTGTATTTTCAGGTAGAGGGTAGGTTGTGAATGAGAACAGGGAGAAATGCCTAATGATAGCATACCAGTGGGTATTGGTATAGGTTCATTTCTCATAATAGGAAGTAACTGATACATGGAAATGGAGTACAAAAAAGGAAATCAAATCCATTGTGTTTATTGTAGAGAATTTTGCTATACATAGAACAGTCACAAATTTTATTAAAATATATTTTCTGAGTAATTACTGTATGGTTTACATTCTTTAGATGTTCAGGGGATGTAAAGATGAATGAAGTACAGTTCTTGTCCTCATGAGTTTTAATTTTTTCATAGAAACAATTAGGAAACAATATTCTTATATTAAAATATCAAATAACTTATATGCATATATTCTAAACTGTCCACTATTCATTGCTCATGTCTTTTCAACTTGATTGTTTCCTAAATTGTAAGTGCATTTTATTAAATATACATACACAAAAATGCACAACTCAGAGTGTTTATCTGAATTCACAAAGTGATCCACTCATGTATCCACGAACCAGATTTAGAAGTAGAATGTTGTTCACTTCCTTGCCTGAGGAGCGCTTAGTGTAACTTCTACCACTCTATACTCACTTTGCCAGCTTCAAAAATCTAGGAATGGAATTGCAGAGTATATATTGTGCTTGTTTTGGCCTCTTTCACTCAAATGAGATTTTTGAGATTTACCTGTGATGTTCATTGTAGTAGGACTTTTTCACTTCTCTGTAATATTATAACATGTGGATGCAGTTCAATTTATTTGATTCTTCTGTTGATGGGTATTTAGGTTATTTTCAGGTCTGGGCTCTAATAAAAAGTGTGCTAAGGACGTAATTGCACATACCTCTTAGTAACATGTGATTCTTTCTATCTAATCTACACTTCCCATGGAATTGCTAGATCACAGCTTACTAAGGCAGACTGAAGTTTTAGCCACAGCTCTTTTTCCTTTCTAGTTCCTCTGTTGTGTGACTTGGCAGTTGCTCTCACTATAATTTAGAGTATAATTCCCCACCCCGAAACTTCGGGCTAGTTATTGGGCTTTATATTAGCCAGTGAAATGTGAACAGAAGTGATTGTCAGCCGGTTCCGTGCCTTGGAGAAGCCTTGCAGGCTTTCTGTAATCACCATGAGACAAGCTCTAAGTATCTTCTTTCCTTTTAAACTGGGCTCTAAACTTAATATAGTTGGCTTGGATCTGAGCCCAACTTACCCAAAGGGGCCAAACCCAAAGCACATGCAGTTTGAAGCAAAGTCATCATGCCAAGCTCAGCTTGGATCAGCTAACCCCAAGTTAGCCTGCAGATACATAGCAAAAAAAGAAAAAAAGAAAAAAATTGTTCTAAAAACACATATTAAGTTTACCATTTTAGCCATTTTTAAATAAAGAGTTTGGTAGTATTAAGTATATTCTCATTGTGAAACGGATCTCTCAAACTTTGCATCTTGCAGATCTGAAATTCTAACCATTAAACAATTCTCTTTTCGCTAAGTGAATAAGCCAGTCATAAAATGACAAGCAAGAATTTTACCTCATTGTGCTTTGGAGTGCTTTGTTGCACAGAAAATATTAAATGAAAATATACATGTGTTCCATTATGCTAGAATTGGCCAAATAGTTTTCAAAGTGTGCCAATTTATACTCCTGTTGATACTGTATGAGAGTTCCAGTGGCTCCATATTTGCAACAGTCAGTGAGTCAAACATGCTCTCCTTTCCTCAGTGGGTCTCCTTCCACATCCTCTAGCTTCTTCCTCCTGAGCAGGCTTTCTAGGATGGGTGTGTAAATGAACTTGAATTTTTGTGATACCAATGAGATTGAGTACCTTTTCACAAGTTAAACAGCCAGTTGGAGTTCCTCTTTTTTGAAAGTATTGTTCAATATTTTGCCTGCTAAAAAAGGGGAATATCTCTTTTTTAAATTGATTCACAGAAATATTGTAAACAGTATGGATATCAGTACTTCACTGGTTATATGTACTTGAAATATCTGACTCTGAAAATTACATTTTCACTCTATTAAGGTATCTTTTGATGAACAGCTTCTTAATTTTAATGGAGTATAATTTATCAATCTTCTTTGTGAGTAATGCTTTTGTGTGCTATTTAAGCAACTTTTGCCTCTACAAGATCATAAATTTATTTTTAAATATTCTAGAATGTTAATTGCTTGACCTTAGATATTTAGCACTACTATCCATATGGAACTGATTCTGTATACGGTATGAGATAAAGATTTATTTATTTTTCTCTTGTGGATATCCATTTGATACTACACTATTTTTTGTAAATATCATCTTTCATTCCAGGTATAGGAGGATGAACTTGAACTTCAGTGTTACCATTGTCATAAGCACATGAGTATATATACAAGGGGCTTATTTCTGAATTAACTTTTCTGTTCCATTGTTCAAGGCATGTATTCTTGCACCAACATTATATCTTTTTTACTGTGACTTTCTTTTAAGTTTGATTGTTGGAAATGTAAGTTCTTTAGACTTGTGTTTGAAGATTAGTTCAGCATTCCTTTCTTTCATTCTTTTTTTTTTTTTGCACTTCTGGATTCCATATTCCTAGACATAGAGTTTTTATTTTCTGCTGATGCACAGAAATAAAATTTAGAGATTGGATTAAAGATGGCGGCGTGAGAGGTGAGACAGAGGCTTCCTCCTAAAACCTCATATAATATGAAAATAAAGCTAATACAACTACTCTTGAAAGAGCAGAGGGAAAGAGGATGGCAACAAACTGCATACACCTGGGGACAAGAGCAGCCCTCACAGAAAAGGGTAACATACTAAAGCTGTGGTCCTGTGGGATCCAAGTGCTTCCCCCACCACAACTCACCAGCAGGAGGAACAGGAATGGAGCAGGGAGGGAGTAGAGACATGGGACTGCTGAATACCTAACTCTGGAGAGCTGCTCTGGGAGCACAAACTTACATTTCATGGTGCTTGCATGATACTCTTGTAATTAGGGGGTTGGAAAGCTAAGACAGGCAGAATTCCTGGAGAGACTAAGATTCCAGCTACTTGTGAAAGCAGGGATCCAAACCCAGATGCTCAGAGACAAAAGAAAGGCAGGCAGTCTGAGAGAATTCCTAACAAAGAAGGCCTTAGCAAGAGGACTGCTAAAGGGGCAAGGATTGCATGGAGCTTACTGCTCAGGAGAAAGGACAGGCAGACAAAATTGTCCAGGTGCACTCTGCCCAGCAGGTTGGGAGCTTTCACGATCTTCAGGTGCTCCAGCTCCCTGGCTGCCTACACAGCTCCAAGAACCCCTTCGGTGACAGGCAGACTAGTGCGCCTTTCTCCTGGCCAGCCCCACCGGGCTAGCAAACCGGGAAATCTTTCCCTAGTGTTAGGCCAGCCAGAGGGAAGATCTGTCAACAGCAACTAAAAATACATAGCACAGAGGCTTATACCTGTGTGCTCAGCCCACTGGTTCAGGCAGTGGAGACAGGCATAGCAGCCAGGAACCAGGAAACAGCCCTTTCCTCCCTGGAGAAACCAATACCACTCCCCTGCAATCCCCTCATTGCTTCAGGGGCTGAGCAGCTCCAGAGAGTAGAGCTTCTGGGCACTAGAGGGCGCCATACACAAATATGAAATTTCAAGGGAACCTGGTCCAGAGTAAAATTATTAATACAACTCCTGAGAAAGATTTAAATGATATGGACCTTATGACTCTCCCTGTAAGTGATTTCAAAATAAAAATCATTAACATGCTCATGGAGGTACGCAAAGATATTCAAGAACTCAGGAATGAATTCCGGTCAGAGATCCAATAATTGAAGAACAAAATGGATGATATTAAAAGCAGATTGGATACGGTGGAGGAGACAATAAATGAAATAGAAACTAGAGAAGAGGAATCCAAAGAAGCTGAGGCACTGAGAGAAAAAAGGATCTCTAAGAATGAAAGAATATTGAGAGACTGTGTGACCAATCCAAAGGGAACAATATTCGCATTACAGGGGAACCAGAAGAAGAAGAAGAGAGAAAAAGGGATAGAAAGTGTCTTTGAGGAGGTGATTGCTGAAAACTTCCCCAGTCTGGGGAAGGAGATAGTGTGTCAGGCCATGGGGGTACGCAGATCTCCCAACACAAGGGACCCAAGGAAGACAACAGCAAAACATACAGTAATTAAAATGGCAAAGATCAAGGATAAGGACAGACTATTAAAAGCAGCCAGAGAGAGAAATAAGATCACATACAAAGGAAAACCCATCAGGCTATTATCAGACTTCTCAGCAGAAACCTTACAGGTCAGAAGGGAGTGGCATGATGTATTTAATGCAATGAAACAGAAGGGCTTTGAACTAAGATTACTTTATCCAGCAAGATTATCATTTAAATTTAAAGGAGGGATTAAACAATTCCTAGATAAGCAAAAGCTGAGAGAATTTGCCTCCCACAAACCATCTCTACAATGTATCTTGGAGGGACTGCTATAGATGGAACTGTTCCTACGGATTAATAGCTGTCACCAGAAGTAATAAAACCACAGTAAAGAAAATAGAACAGCTAATTACTAAGCAAATGCAAAATTAAATTAACTATCCCCAAAGTCAATCAAGGAATAGACAAACAGTACAGAATATGATACCTCATATATAAAGAATGGAGTAGAAAGAAAAAGGAGGAAAGAAACAAACAAACAAAAAAAGAACCTTTAGATTGTGTTTGTAATAGCATATTAAGTTAGTTGTTAGACTTTTAGATAGTAGGGAAGTTAACCTTGAACCTTTGGTAACCACGAATCTGAAGCCTGCAATGCCAATAAGTACATACGTATCCATAATCACCCTAAATGTAAATGGACTGAATGCACCAGTCAAAAGACATAGACGAACTGAATGGATAAAAAAACAAGACCCATATATACGCTGCCTCCAAGAGACTCACTTTAAACCCAAAGACATACACAGACTAAAAGTGAAGGGATGGAAAAAGATATTTCATGCAAACAACAAGGAGAAAAAAGCAGATGTTGCAGGACTTGCATCAGACAAAGTAGACTTCAAAACAAAGAAAGCAGCAAGAGACAAAGAAGGACATTACATAATGATAAAGGGGTCAGTCCAACAAGAAGACATAACCATTATAAATATATATGCACCCAACACAGGAGCGCCAGGATATGTGAAACAAATACTAACATAATTAAAGGAGGAAATAGACAGCAATGCATTCATTTTAGGAGACTTCAACACACCACTCACTCCAAAGGACAGATCAACCAGACAGAGAATAAGGAAAGACACAGAGTCACTGAACAACACACTAGAACAGATGGACCTAACAGACATCTACAGAACTCTGCACCCAAAAGCAGCAGGATACACATTCTTCTCAAGTGCACATGGAACATTTCCAAGAATAGACCACATACTAGGCCACAAAAAGAACCTCAGTAAATTAAAAAATATTGAAATCCTACCAACCAACTTCTCAGATCACCAAGGTATAAAACTAGAAATAAATTTTAGAAAGAAATCAAAAGGCTCACAAATACATGGAGACTTAAAAACACTCTCCTAATTAATCAAAGGGTTAACGACCAAATCAAAACAGAAATCAAAGAATATATGGAGACTAATGACAACAACAACACAAGGCCACAACTTCTGTGGGACGCAGCAAAGGCAGTTCTAAGAGGAAAGTATATTGCAATCCAGGCCTATTTAAAGAAGGAAGAACATTTCCAAATGAATAGTCTAAATACACAATTACTGAAATTGGAAAAAGAAGAAAAAATGAGGCCCAAAGTCACGGGAAGGAGGCACATAATAAAGATCTGAGAAGAAATAAGTAAAATTGAGAAGAATAAAACTATAGAAAAAATCAATGAAACCAACAGATGGTTCTCTGAAAAAATAAACAAAATAGATAAACCCCTAGCCAGACTTATTGAGAGAAAAAGAGAATCTACACACATAAACACAATCAGAAATGAGAAAGGAAAAATCACGACGGACCCCACAGAAATACAAAGAATTATAAGAGAATATTATGAGAATCTATATGCCAACAGGCTGGAAAACATAGAAGAAATGGACAACTTCTTAGAAAAATACAACCTTCCAAGCCTGACCAAGCAAGAAACAGAAAAACTAAACAGACCAATCACCAGCAATGAAATTGAATCGGTAATCAAAAAACTACCCAAGAACAAAACCCGCGGACCTGACGGATTCATCTCTGAATTCTACCAGACATATAGAGAAGAAATAACACCTATTCTCCTTAAAGTTTTCCAAAAAATAGAAGAGGGGGGAATACTTCCAAACTCATTCTCTGAAGCCAGCATAATAATACCAAAACCTGGCAAAGACCTCACCAAAAAAGAAAATAACAGACCAAAATCCCTGATGAACGTAGATACAAAAATACTTAAAAAATATTAGCAAACCGAATTCAAAAATACATCAAGAGGATCATACACCATGATAAAGTGGGATTCATCCCAGGGATGCAAGGATGTTACAACATTCGAAAATCCATCAACATCATCTACCACATCAACAAAAAGAACAAAAACCACATGATCATCTCCATAGATGCTGAAAAAGCATTTGACAAAATTCAGCATCCATTCATGATTAAAACTCTCACCAAAATGGGTATAGACGGCAAGTACCTCAACATCATAAAGGCCATATATGACAAACCCACAGCTAACATCATACTTGACTGCGAGACGCTGAAAGCTTTTCAACCATGATCGGGAGCAAGACAGGGATGCCCACTCTCTGCACTGTTATTCAACATAGTACTGGAGGTCCTAGCCACGGCAATCAGACAAAACAAAGAAATACAAGGCATCCAGATTGGTAAAGAAGAAGTCATATTGTCACTATTTGCAGATGACATGATACTGTACATAGAAAACCCTAAAGACTCCACTCCAAAACTACTAGAACTAATATCTGAATTCAGCAAAGTTGTAGGATACAAAATTACCGTACAGAAATCTGTTGCTTTCCTATACACTAACTATGAACTTACAGAAAGAGAAATCAGAAAAACAATTCCATTCACAATTGCATCAAAAAGAATAAAATACCTAGGACTAAACCTAACGAAGGAAGTGAAAGACCTGTACTCTGAAAACTACAAGACACGCCTAAGAGAAATTAAAGAGGACACTAACAAATGGAAATGCATCCCATGCTCTTGGCTAGGAAGAATAAATACTGTCAAAATGGCTATACTACCTAAAGCAATCTACAGATTCAATGCAATCCCTATCAAACTACCAACAGCTTTCTTCAATGAACTGGAACAAATAATTCTAAAATTCATATGGAACCACAAAAGACCCCGAATAGCCAAATCAATCCTGAGAAGGAGGAATAAAACAGGGGGAATTACGCTCCCTGACTTCAAGCTCTACTGCAAAGCCACAGTAATCAAGACAATTTAGTATTGGCACAAAAAGAGACCCACAGACCGGTGGAACAGAATAGAAATTCCAAACATTAACCCAAACATATACAGTCAATTAATGTTTGATAAAGGAGCCTCGGATATACAATGGGGAGATGACAGCCTCTTCAGCAGCTGGTGTTGGCAAAACTGGACAGCTACATGTAAGAGAATGAAACTGGACTACTGTATAGCCCCATACACAAAGGTAAACTCAAGGTGGATCAAAGACCTGAATGTAAGTCATGAAACCATAAAACTCTTAGAAAAAAACATAGGCAAAATCTCTTTGACATAAACATGTGCAACTTCTTCATGAACAAACCCCCCGGGCAAGGGAAACAAAAGCAAAAATGAACAAGTGGGACTATATCAAGCTGAAAATCTTCTGTACAGCAAAGGACCCCATCAGTAGAACAAAAAGAGATCCTACATTATGGGAGAATATATTCATAAAAACATATCTGATAAAGGATTGACATCCAAAATATATAAAGAACTCATGCACCTTAACAAACAAAAAGCAAATAATCCAATTAAGAAATGGGCAGAGGACATGGATAGACACTTCCCCAAAGAAGAAATTCAGATGGCCAACAGGCACATGAAAAGATGCTCCACATCACTAATCATCAGAGAAATGCAGATTAAAACCACAATGACGTATCACTTCACACCAATGAGAATGGCCAACATCCAAAACACAAACAACAACAAATGTTGGTGAGGATGTGGAGAAAAGGGAACCCCCGTACACTGCTGGTGGGACTGAAAATTAGTTCAACCATTGTAGAAAGCAGTGTGGAGGTTCCTTTAAAAACTCAAAATAGAAATACCATTTGACCCAGGAATTCCACTCCTAGGAATTTACCCTAAGAATGCAGCAGCCCAATTTGAAAAAGACATATGCACCCCTATGTTTATTGCAGCACTATTTACAATAGCCAAGAAATGGAAGCAACCTAAGTGTCCATCAGTAGATGAATGGATAAAGAAGATGTGGTACATATACACAATGGAATATTATTCAGCCATAAGAAGAAAACAAATCCTACCATTTGCAACAACATGGATGGAGCTAGAGGGTATTATGCTCAGTGAAATAAGCCAAGCCGAAAAAGACAAGTATCAAATGATTTCACTCATATGTGGAGTATAAGAACAAAGAAAAAAAACTGAAGGAACAAAACAGCAGCAGACTCACAGAACCCAAGAACGGACTAATAGTTACCAAAGGGAAAGGGACTGGGGAAAATGGGCGGGAAGGGAGGGATAAGAGGGAAAAAGGGGCATTACGATTAGGAGATGTAATGTTGGGGGGGCACGGGGAGGGCAGTACAACTCAGAGAAGACAAGTAGTGACTCTATGGCATCTCACTACACTGATGGACAGTGACTGTAATGGGTTTGCTGGGGGGGACCTGATGAAGGGGTAGTTTAATAACCATAATATTGCACATGTAATTGTAGATTAATGATAATAAAATAAATTATATTTTAAAAAACCCACAATGAGATATCACCTCACATCAGTGAGGATGGCCAACAACCAAAACACTAACAACAACAAATGTTGGCGAGGATGTGGAGAAAAGGGAACCCTCCTACACTGTTGGTGGGACTGCAAATTAGTTCAACCATTGTGGAAAGCAGTATGGAGGTTCCTCAAAAAACTCCAAATAGAAATACCATTTGACCCAGGAATTCCACTCCTACGAATTTACCCTAAGAATGCAGCAGCCCCGTTTGGAAAAGATATATGCACCCCTATGTTTATCACAGCACTATTTACAATAGCCAAGAAATGGAAGCAACCTAAATGTCCATCAGTAGATGAATGGATAAAGAAGTTGTTGTACATATACACAATGGAATATTATTCAGCCATAAGAAGAAAAAAATCCAGCATTTGCAACAACATGGATTGAGCTAGAGGGTATTATGCTCAGGGATATAAGCCACGCCAAAAAAGACAAGTATCAGATTATTTCACTCATATTTGGAGTATTAGAACAAAGAAAAAAACTGAAGGAACAAAACAGCAGCAGACTCACAGAACCCAAGAACGGACTAATAGTTACCAAAGGGAAAGAGACTGGGGAAGATGGTTGGGAAGGGAGGGATAAGAGGGAAAAAGGGGCATTACGATTAGCAGATTTAATGTTGGGGGCGCACGGGGAGGGCTGTACAACTCAGAGAAGACAAGTAGTGATTCTATAGCATCTCACTACGCTGATGGACAGTGACTGTAATGGGGTTGGTGGAGGGGACCTGATGAAGGGCGTAGTTTAATAATCATACTGCACATGTAATTGTAGATTTATGATACCAAAATAAATAAAAAAAGAAATAAAATTTATTTTTGTATTAGTGACTTTGCATCACGTAACCTTGTAAATACATTTCATTTATTTATTTTATCTTTGTATATTCTTACATATTTTCTATGTTCGCAATATTTTTCAGTGACCAGAGTTTAATTTCTTCCTTCCAGAATACTTTTATGTTATTCATTTTCTATATAGTAGGAAAGACCTCTAGAACAGTATTAAATTGAGTAGAGATATTGGGCATTGTTATCTCATTCTTAATATCAAAGGGAAATTTCTCCTTACTTCATCAAGTGTGATATTTCCTGTAAATTTTGAAAGATACTTTATCAGATTAAGAAAATCTACTTTTAATTTTATGTTTTTACATTTATAATTACATGTTAAATGTTTAATTTTTTTTCTACATCTGTGGTGCCAGGCACCCTTTCCCTCAGCACTAGGTGAAACCTCAACCCAGACTGGGGAGGGTTCTTGACTCAGATCAGTAAGGAATTCTCAATCAAGTCAAACAAGTGCCAGCAAGAAAGGAATTCTTTAAAGCAAGAGCAGAAGCAAATGTCAGCAGCCATGCAGACAGCAGAAAGCAAGGAAGAACAGAGGACGAAAAGGAAAGTCCACTAAACTGCTGCTCACTTGTAAAGCCACGGTCACGTCGCATCCAATGTCCACTTGATCGGCACTGTGTGAGAATTATATCCCTACTACCCCAGAATTTGGGGGAACCACAGAGCACTGGATGAAGTGAGTTTATGTTCTGAGGACTGCCACTTCTCTGCTGGTCTGAAATAAACAGGGGGAGAGAAAAGGATTGTGTTAAGACTAGAATGCTGAATGAAATAGCAAAGTCACAAAGATCTTTACCACTGGAGGTGGAGGTCAGCAACTTGTGTTTATCATGAAAAAGAGTTCAGAGACAAGTGCACTCAGCTCATGCAACAAGAAGTTTATTTGATAAATCAGTGCACACTCAGATGGGAGTATGGTAAGCCTCACAGAGGAGGTGCTTAAGGGTTTAAGGTGTGGGTTTTTTTTTTTACTGTTTACCTTCTCTGTGCTACACTGTTTTCCCTGTGATTCCCCACAACATGTGTACTAAAAATAATACCCCACAATCCCCTTCTCCCACCCTCCCCACCCACCCTCCTACACCCCTCCCCTTTGATAACCACTAGTTCCTTCTTGGAGTCTCTGAGTATGCTGTTATTTTGTTCCTTCAGTTTTGCTTCTTTGTTATACTCCACAAATGAGGGAAATCATTTGGCACTTGTCTTTCTCTGCCTGGCTTATTTCACTGAGCACAATATCCTCCAGCTACATCCATGTTGTTGCAAATGGCAGGATTTGTTTCCTTCTTACAGCTGAATAGTATTCCATTGTGTATATGTACCACATCTTCTTTATGCATTCATCTACTGATGGACACTTAGGTTGTTTCCATATCTTGGCAATTGTAAAAAGTGCTGCAATAAACATAGGGATGCATATGTCTTTTTGAATCTGAGAAATTGTATTCTTTGGGTCAATTCTAAGGAGTGGGATTCCTGGGTCAAATGGTATTTCTATTTTGAGTTTTTTGAGGAACCTCCATATTGCTTTCCATATGGTTGAACTAGCTTATATTCCCACCAGCAGTGTAAGAGGGTTCCCCTTTCTCCACATCCTCACCAGCATTTGTTGTTCTTAGTCTTTTGGATGCTGTCCATCCTTACTGGTGTAAAGTGATATCTCATTGTAGTTTTAATTTGCATTTCCCTGATGATTAGTGATGTATAGCATCTTTTCATGTGTCTGTTGGCTATCTGAATTTCTTCTTTGGAGAACTGTCTCTTCATATCCTCTGCCCATTTTTTAATTGGGTTATTTGCTTTTTGGGTGTAGAGGTGTGTAAGTTCTTTATATATTTTGGATGTTAACCCCTTGTAGGATATGTCATTTACAAACATATTCTCCCATACTGAAGGATGCCTTTTTGTATTGTTGATGGTTTCCTTTGGCACACAGAAACTTTTTACTTTGCTGTAGTCCCATGAGTTCATTTTTGCTTTTGTTTCCCTTGCTCGAGGAGATGAGTTCAGGAAGAAGTTTCCCATGCTTATATTCAGGAGATTTTTACCTATGTTGTCTTCTAAGAGTTTTATGGTTTCATGACTTACATATTCAGGCCCTTGATCCACTTCGAGTTTACTTTTGTATATAGGGTTAAACAATAATCCAGTTTCATTTTCTTACATGTAGCTGTCCAGTTTTGCCAACACCAGCTGTTGAAGAGGCTGTCATTTCCCCATTGTATATCCAAGGCTCCTTTATCAAATATTAATCGACCATATATGGTTGGGTTTATATCAGGGCTTTCTAGTCTGTTCCATTGGTCTATGGGTCTGTTCTTGTGCCAGTACGAAATTGTCTTGGGTATTGTGGCTTTGTAGTAAAGCTTGAAGTTGAGGAGCATAATCCCCCAGCTTTATTCTTCCTTCTCAGGATTGCTTTGGCTATTCGGAGTCTTTTGTGGTTCCATATGAATTTTAGAATGATTTTCTCTAGTTTATTGAAAAATGCTGTTGGTATTTTGATAGGAATTGCATTGAATCTGTTGATTGCTTTAGGCAGGATGGCCATTTTGACAATATTAATTCTTCCTATCTATGAGCACAGGGTGTGTTTCCACTTATTGGTATCTTCTTTAATTTCTGTCATGAGTGTCTTGTAGTTTTCAGAGTATAGGTCTTTCACTTCCTTGGTTAGGTTTATTCTTTTTGATGCAACTTTGAATGGAATTGTTTTCCTGATTTCTCTCTCTGCTAGGTCATTGTTAGTGTATAAGAATGCCATAGATTTCTGCACATAAATTTTGTATCCCACCACTTTGCTGAATTCAGATATTAGATCTTGTAGTTTTGGAGTAGATTCTTTAGGGTTTTTTATGTACAATATCATGTCATCTGCAAACAGGGATGTTTTAACTTCTTCCCTGCTAATCTGGATGCCTTTTATTTCTTTGTGTTGTCTGATTGCTGTGGCTAGGACCTCTAGTACTATGTTGAATAGAAGTGGGGAGAGTGGGCATCCTTGTCTTGTTCCTGATCTTAAAGGAAAAGCTTTTAGCTTATCGCTGTTAAGTATACTGTTGACCGTGGGTTTGTCATATATGGCCTTTACTATGTTGAGGTACTTGCCCTCTATACCCATTTCGTTTAGAGTTTTTATCATGAATGGATATTGAATTTTGTCAAATGCTTTTTCAGCATCTATGGAGATGATCATGTGGTTTTTGTCCTTCTTTTTATTTATGTGGTGGATGATGTTGATGGATTTTCGAATGTTGAACCATCCTTGCATCCCTGGAATAAATCCTACTTGATCATGATGGATGATCCTTTTGATGTATTTTTGAATTCGTTTTGCTAATATTTTGTTGAGTATTTTTGCATCTATGTTCATCAGGGACATTGGTCTGTAATTTTCTTTTTTTGTGGTGTGTTTGCCAGGTTTTGGTATTAGAGTGATGCTGGCCTCATAGAATGAGTTTGGAATAGTCCCTCTTCTTCTACTCCTTGGAAAACTTTAAGGAGGATGGGTATTAGGTCTTCACTAAATGTTTGATAAAATACAGGAGTGAAACCATCTGGTCCAGGTGTTTTGTTCTTAGGTAGGGTTTTGATTACCAGTTCAATTTCATTGCTGGTAATTGGTCTGTTGAGATTTTCTGTTTCTTTCTGGTTCAGCCTTGGAAGGTTGTTTTTTTGTAGAAAGTTGTCCATTTCTTCTAGGTTATCCAGTTTGTTAGCGTATAATTTTTCATAGTATTCTCTAATAGTTCTTTGTATTTCTGTGCTGTCTGTAGTGATTTTTCCTTTCTCACTTCTGATTCTGTTTATGTGAGTAGACTCTTTTTTTCTTTATAAGTCTGTCGAGGGGTTTATCTATTTTGTTTATTTTCTCGAAGAACCAACTCTTGCTTTCGTTGATACTTTCTATTGTTTTATTCTTCTCGATTTTATTTATTTATGCTCTAATGTTTATTATGTCCCTCCTTCTACTGACATTGGGTCTCATTTTTTCTCCTTTTTCTAGTTTCATTAATTGTGAGTTTAGACTGCTCATATGGGAATGTTCTTCTTTCCTCAGGTAGGCCTGTACTGCAATGTACTTTCCTCTTAGCCTGGCCTTCCATGCGTCCCACAGATTTTGTGGTGTTGAATTATTGCTGTCATTTGTCTCCATATATTGCTTGATCTCTGTTTTTATTTGGTCATTGATCCATTGGTTATTTAGGAGCATGTTATTAAGCCTCCATGTGTTTGTGGGATTTTTCATTTTCTTTGTGTAATTTTTTTCTAGTTTCATTCCTTTGTGGTCTGAGAAACTGGTTGGTACAATTTCAATCTTTTTGAATTTACTGAGGCTCTTTTTGTGGCCTAGTATATGACCTATTCTTGAAAATGTTCCATGTGCACTTGAGAAGAATGTGTATTCTGCTGCTTTTGGGTGTAGAGTTCTGTAGATGTCTGTTAGGTCCATCTGTTCTATTGTGTTGTTCAGTGCCTCTGTCTCCTTACCTATTTTCTGTCTGGTTGATCTGTCCTTGAGAGTGAGTGGAGTGTTGAAGTCTCCTAGAATGAATGCATTGTTTTCTATTTCTTCCTTTAATTCTGCTAGTACTTGTTTCACATATGTAGGAGCTCCTGTGTTGACTGCACAGATATTTAAAATGGTTATATCTTCTTGTTGGATTGACCCTTTTATCAATATATAATGTCCTTTTTTGTCTCTTTTTACTTTCTTTGTTTTGAAGTCTATTTTGTCTGATGTAAGTACTGCAACTCCTGCTTTTTTCACCCTATTAGTTGCATGAAATGTCTTTCTCCATTCCTTCACTTTTAGTCTGTGTATGTCTTTGGGTGTAAAGTGAGTCTCTTGAAGGCAGCATATAGATTGGTCTTGTTTTTTTATCCATTCAGTGACTCTGTGTCTTTTGATTGGTGCATTCTGTCCTTTTACATTTAGGGTGATTATGGATAGGTATGTACTTATTGGTATTGCAGGCTACAGATTCGCGGTTACCAAAGGTTCAAGGTTAACTTCCTTACTATCTAAGAGTCTAACTTAACTCACTTAATATGCTATTACAAACACAATCTAAAGGCTCTTCTTTGTTTTTTTCCTTCTCCTTTTTCTTCTTCCTCCATTCTTTATATAATACGTATCATATTCTGTTCTGTTTGTCTATCCCTTGATTGACTTTGGGGATAGTTAATTTAGTTTTGCATTTGCTTAGTAATTAGCTGTTCTACCTTCTTTACTGTGGTTTTATTACCTCTGGTGACAGCTATTAACCTTAGGTACACTTCCATCTATAGCAGTCCCTCCAAATACACTGTAGAGATGGTTTGTGGGAGGTAAATTCTCTCAGCTTTTGCTTATCTGGGAATTGTTTAATCCCTCCCTCAAATTTAAATGATAATCTTGCCAGATAAAGTAATTTTGGTTCAAGCCCTTCTGCTTCATTGCATTAAATACATCATGCCACTCCCTTCTGGCCTGTAAGGTTTCTCCTGAGAAGTCTGGTGATAGCCTGATGGACTTTCCTTTGTATGTGATCTTATTTCTCTCTCTGGCTGCTTTTAATAGTCTGTCCTTATCCTTGATCTTTGCCATTTTAATTACTATATGTCTTGCAGTTGTCTTCCTTGGGTCCCTTGTGTTGGGACATCTGCGCACCTCCATGGCCTGAGACACTATCTCCTTCCCCAGACTGGGGAAGTTTTCAGCAATCACCTCCTCAAAGACACTTTCTATCCCTTTTTCTCCCCCTTCTTCTTCTGGTACCTCTATAATGAGAATATTGTTCCGTTTGGATTGGTCACACAGTTCTCTCAATATTCTTTCATTCTTAGAGATCCTTTATTCTCTCTGTGCCTCAGCTTCTTTGTATTTCTCTTCTCTAGTTTCTATTTCATTTATCATCTCCCCCACCGTATCCAATCTGTTTTTAATACCATCCATTGTGCTCTTCAATGATTGGATCTCCAACCGTAATTCATTCCTGAGTTCTTGAATATCTTTGCGTACCTCCATGAGCATGTTAATGATTTTTATTTTGAACTCACTTTCAGGTAGAGTCATGAGGTCTATATCATTTAAATCTTTCTCAGGAGTTGTATTCATAATTTTACTCTGGACCAGGTTCCTTTGGTGTTTCATATTTGTGTATGGCTCCCTGTAGTGCCCAGAAGCTCTACTCTCTGGAGCTGCTCAGCCCCTGAAGCAATGAGGGGATTGCAGGGGAGTGGTGTTGGTGTCTCGGGGGAGGATAGAGCTGTTTCCTGCTTCCTGGCTGCTATGCCTGTCTCCACTGCCTGAACCAGTGGGCTGAGCACACAGGTATAAGCCTCTGTGCTTTGCATTTTTAGTTGCTGTAGACAGATCTTCCCCTGGCTGGCCTAATGCCAGGGTTGGGTTTCCTGGTTTGCTAGCCTGGTGTGGCTGGCCAGGAGAAAGGCGCACTAGTCTGCCTGTCACAGAAGGGGTTCTTGGAGCTGTTTAGGCAGCCAGGGAGCTGGAGCACCTGAAGATCGTGAAAGCTCCCAACCTGCTGGGCAGAGTGCACCTGGAGAATTTTGTCTACCTGTTGTTTCTCCTGAGCAGTAAGCTCTGTGCAATCCTTGCCCCTTTAGCAGCCCTCTTGCTAAGGGCTTCTTTGTTAGGAAATCTCTCAGACTGCCCGCCTTTCTTTTGTCCCAGGGCAGCTGGATATGGATCCCTGCTTTCCACAAGCAGCTGGAATCTCAGTCTTTCCAGGAATTCTGCCTGTCTTAGCTGTCCAACCCCCTAATTATGAGAGTATCATGCAAGCACTATGAAATGTAGGTTTGTGCTCCCAGAACACATCTCCAGAATTAGGTATTCAGCTCTCCCTGATCTCCACTCCCTCCCTGGTCTGTTCCTCTTTCTCCTGCTGGTGAGCTGGGTGGGGGAAGGGCTTGGATCCTGTAGGACCACAACTTTAGTAAGTTACCATTTTCTGTGAGGTCTGCTCTTGTCTCCAGGTGTATGCAGTTTGTTGCAGTCCTCTTCCTGTTGTTCTTTCAAGAGTAGTTGTATTAGTTATATTTTCATATTATATGCAGTTTTAGGAGGAAGCCTCTGCCTCACCTCTCATGCTGCCATCTTTAATCTAGGGTCTGGGGTTTTATAGGGCCTTTTGAGTAAGGACCAGCATAAAGTATGATGTATACAGATGATTAATATGTTCCTTTGAAGTTTTGCCTCAAGAATAGAGTTATTTTGGTGACTGTGTTGATCCGGATCTCAGCATTCTTTACCCACATAGGTCCATTTACATTCTGGAGGTCTGTTTACAAAGAGACTTAATTGATTAAGGGGCTTGAAGAAGAGGAAGAACAGCACCGAGATTAAATTAAAGAATAAGCTGCGCCTTTTTTGCAGGCTACTTAAATTTTACAAGGGCATGACCCTTGTCTCATTTCCCTGCTCTATCTCACATACCAAGATAAACATTATAAACACGTAACTCATATATTTAAGAATATACACGTGTATGTTTGTCTTGATAGATGCAGAAAAAATATATAATTTATATCCTGTATGTACCCCATCTGTTCATTCTCTCTGCCATCTGTCTAGCAATCACCTATCATCTCTGTAATTTACTCAACAAAGCTATCAATCTATCTATCCTCTTTTCCATAAGTATAGGAATTTTGAAATGTAAAAAATGTCAAACCAAGGAACCCTTGGATAAACCCTATTTGTTCAGATAATTGGAATCATTCCAGCTGCCTTAATTTAACCCATGAAGCATTTCCTAATGGAATTTTGTTTTTGCCTTATCTTTATCAACTTCTGTCACCCTGGAGGCCAGTTTCGAAGCACACAAAACACTTACATTTACTCATCTAAGCTAGGCATTCTTTCTCTCAGTCTGCCCACCTGCTTGAAACGCCCTTTACCACCCTTTACCACCTTCATTTTTATTTATTTTTCAGATCTCAATTTAAATATTACTTATTCCACAAAGTCTTTTTCTGGTTCTCCAAGACTGAGTTAGAGCCTTACACATATACAACCATTACATCCCAAGTCATTACTCATCACACGACATTGTAATTTTCTTTGTTTTGTCTGCAATTTTTTTTTCCTCTCCTCCTTAGTTACTCTTGCGGTGCCTATTGAGGGCCAGATGCCTTAGATAATAATGAAAGTAGAAAACACATTCTGGGTTGCAAACATAGAATAAGTCTTTAATCAGTCTTTTGTAAATCAATATTAAAAGAACCACTGAAGATCCAGAAAAAAATATCCATTTAGTTTTGCGATCATTTATATCAACATATAAAGTATAAGATCTCAATGACCTAATTTTTGCCATCATTTTAAAAATTAAAAAAAAGATATTTGAAAGCCTCATATGTGCTAGGTATATATCTGCATTGATATCACCGTCTCTACCATGGTCATCCCAAAATATAAATTTAGCATTAGTCTGTGTTAGTCTCTGAAAAAGAGTGGCAATTCATCTTAGGAGTCAGGATCTAAGACAAATTTATGAACAATTTCATATTCGTAGAAAACAGAAAGAAGAGTGTTTATATCTCACATAAATAAGAAGGAAGTACATTTTACAGAGGGTGTGTGTGTGTGTGTGTGTGTGTGTGTGTGTGTGTGTGTGCTGGATAAGAGCAGTGGGGGAAAAGTGGTGTTCTGGAAATTCTGTGGCCACAGGCAATGAAGATGAAAGTTATCTGTCAGTCTCTTCAGCTCAATCTTTCCAGTCTTTTCCAGAAGGGATACCAGTTTATCTCAACAAAGAAAGCTTAAACCTCTGAATCAGGAAAATGTGTAATATAAATGTGCATGTTCCCATTCAGCCATCATACTCCTCAAAGGACTCTCTTGAGGCTGTTTTGTTCCTCCAAGCCTTGCTTTTCTTTCTCCTTATCTTCTGCACTGTGATATCCTCTTTTATTCCTCAAGATTATGTATAACGACAATGATATTAAGCCTTAAAATTTGTCACATGCATATTCTATGTTTCAAAGCAAAGGACTAGATATATTGTAAGGCATTTCCTCAATCAGTCCTTCTGACAACCTTCTTTTAATAATTCCCTAGTTCTAGAGTTGAAGTTATTGGTACATCCTCACACAGCTATTATGTGAGGAAACTTGCTTTTAAATCTAGGTTATGTGATTCCTACCCTGTCCAAGCAAGAGCTCCTCAACTACATGTTGTCCAAGGGAAAGGGTGAGAAATGAAAATTCATGAAATTAGTACCATATAAAATTTCATTTTTTATTGAAACACACCTTTAACAAAACCGCAGTAAACGCAGCCAAATATATATGATACATCTATATAGGTGACTGAAATTTGGTTATTTATTGTAGCAAGATGTGAAAGAAAGAGAGGACTGTTCTTTACCCTGCCTGCAACACCTAGTTTAGGGCTTTGCACATAGTAGCAGATGCATGAACAGAACTCTTCAATGGCCAGCTTACTTTCACATTTTATCTGATATTAGTACAATCCTAGTTTATAGAAAGAATAAAGGAAATGGAGGGATGAAAGGGAACCAATAGTTTTTTAATGCCTTCTATCAGATAAGTTGGAATTGCTTTACATCTATTAAATTTATTTAGTTCTTAACAATGCCCCTCTTATGAGGCATTCAGTGTCTCATGTTACATAGGGGATACCTGACCGTAACCGAGGTTCAGGCTGGCCCATGGCCTTTAGTTGGAAAATGATCCAAATCAAGATCCGAACCCAGGTCTCTGTGCCTCCTAAGTCTGTGTATTCTACTTTACCATCAACTTCTTAGAACTTTCATTCCTTCTTCATTTATCCTTAAGTGAATTTGTATTCTTTTTGTCTGTAAATAATTTATTTATTGTAAGAATTTCTTTTTAAACCTCAAAATAAGAAGCATTCAGAGACTTACACAGCATTCTATACTGTTTCCTCCAGTGTAGGAAGAATATGGACAAGCTGGGCATGCTCAGAAAGATAACGCATCAGCTGTAGTGTTGATCTGAGAAAACTGACGTTTTCAGTACAGGAACCTAGCATGGCTTGAGTCCTTGAAAGTTTCCACTTTCACAGAGCATTCTGGAGACCAGCTGATGTAACCTCTACAGTGGATATAGGCTAAACACAAAAAAGGGCTTTCCAATCAAAAGAACCAAGTTAACTTAAGTCCTTATTTTTTTCTTTTTGGCAAAAAATGGATAGATTCATTTATAGAATTGAAGTACTCTCGAGGTCACTTTCATAAAGATCACTTTCCTGACTTATCAACTCACTTTATACAGTTTTTGGAAATGAGTATTTACTGAGAACCTTTCTCAAAGCCATCCTCACCTCTTTATTTCTCAGAGTGTAGACAAGGGGGTTGAGTAATGGGGTTATCACAGTATAGGTCACTGACACAAGCTGGTCTTTATCTGAGGAGTCCAGGGATGTGGGCCTCAAGTAGATGAAGGAGGCACAGCCGTAGTGGACAATGACCACTGTGAGGTGGGAGGCACACGTGGAGAAGGCTTTGCGTCGTCCCTCCGCTGAGGAGATCTTGAGGATGGTGGAAACGATGAAGACATAGGAGATGAAGATCAACACCAAGGGAAACAGCAATACCAGAATGCTGAGGAAGAAAATGACTATCTCCTTCAGGCTGGTGTCTGTGCAGCCCAGTTTTATGACAGCGGAAATGTCGCAGAAAAAGTGGTTGATCCGATTGGAGGCGCAGAAGGGTACACTGAACACCAGGACATTGACAACCACAGAGATCAGGAAACCACAGGAGCTGGAAGCCAGGACCAGCTGCAGGCAGGTGGCACGGCTGATGATGAGTGTGTAGTTGAGAGGTTTGCAGATGGCAACGTAGCGGTCATAGCCCATCACGGCAATTAGGAAACAGTTGGTACAAGCGAAGCTCACAAAGAAATAGAGCTGAGCGGCACAGCCGGAGAGAGAAATAGTCGGACGTGTGGAAAGCAGGCTGCTCAGCATTTTTGGCACAATGACCACCGTGTAGCAGGTTTCGGAGCAGGAGAGCACAAAGAGAAAGAAGTACATAGGGGTGTGCAGAGCCCTATCCAGACGAATGACAGTCATGATGGTGCTATTGGCCATCAGAGTGGCCAAGTAGACCAGCAGGAAGATAAAGAAGACAAGGATCTGCAGGTCCCCCAGGTTGGAGAAGCCTACGAGGATGAACTCAGCGATCATGCTCTGGTTCTGTCTCTTCATTGGTCAGTGGGAATCAGACGCAGACGTTTTGAAATCGAGGACAGAAAGAATTTGACAAGAGTGGAATGCCTTCCCCCCAAAACAATATTTGTGTTTCTGTACAAAGCTGGTAATCTGATGACAAACAAACAAAAATAGAGTAAGAGTAAAAGTTAAACCCACTAATGGGGGTGGGGGGTAAAGCAGGAGGCATGAAGTAATATCCCAGTTGTGGGTAGTGGCATAAGTAATGCCCTAGTTCAAAGATAACTGAAGAAACTTACCTTTATTTTTATGACTTGGTTCTATTCTTTGTATTCTTATTTGCATAGAAGGTTTGTACATAGTGTGTTAAATCAAGACAGTGATTTAGAGCTCATCTCATTTAATCCTGTTACTTTACGGAAGAAGGAAATGAAGCGCAAGAGGATTAGACCATTTGCTTAACCCACATGAGAGTGACAGCCCTTAGCAATCACTTATTTGCAAAACCATCTTATGAAGACCTGATTCAGAAAAAAACAAAACTGATGACAAATGATCTATCCAGACCCTCATACACTTGACTCGAATTCTGCTTGTTCAGATGTAAAGAAGCTTTTTCACACATTTAAAAGTGTTGAGCTCTATTTACCCATGATCAGTGGGGAAGCCTTTGGGAGGAGTGCATGGGAATTTGTGATGAAGAACTTAATTAAAGTTCAAATAACGCTTAGAATGTGACGAGGCTCAAGCTGACACCTCCACGCTTTGGCCTCCACCTCAGTGTCCTGTTGCTTTCACAGTGTTCTCAGGACTCTCACCTGTGGGAAGATCTACGGTTTGATTCCAAGATCACATAATGCTAAAAGCTTCATACTCGTCCTAGACAGCCAGACAATCTCTATATTAGAAGAAATCTTAGGACTCTTCTTACTCAGTCTATTCCCAATTCTGTGAACATTTTTGTATAAATCTGGGAAATACTGTCCTCTCCCCATAGTCAAGGTCCAGTTATAAAAAGCCCCCTGCCTCATAAAGCAGGCTGCTTTCCTGCAAGTTGACTTAATTGGCTAGAACCTCCTTATTCTAAGACGAACGATGCTTCCTTGAAAAATCCACCTGTGGTTCTTGATTTGTCTTTTGCAGATACTCACAAGTTTAATTATTATTTATTTAAAAAATGGCAGCCCTTTAGTTATTACAATAAATTATCATCTCCCTTTATGGGTCTTATTTTGCTCCTAACATTCTTAGTTCTTGCAATCTTTTTTCACGGCATTATTTCTGGAGTTCCCTGTCTTAATCACTACCTCGGATGTTTAGTCCTAAGCATTAGATGGTATTTCCACCCCTGCACTGTAAGATAAGCTGGCTGGTCCAGAGCCACCAATATCACTAATTTCTGTCTCTCTTTCTTTACAAGTAACACTGCCTTTCCTTTCCTGATGTTCTTTATACCTCATAATATTTATCCCTCCCACAAAACTCCAGATTAATATTTGTCCCCTGGAAGACTTCTCTGAGTAGCCCTGAGACTTTGGTTATTGTGACATTTACTTCTCTGTCAGTTTGCTCTGCGATCATTTGTTGGAATGAAAGCACAGTAAGTCTGGGAAGGATGTAGTTTTCGGAGCTAGATGGCGACAATGGCTCGACCATTGACCAGCTTTATGACTTTGTGGAAATCACTTCTTTGTGCCTGGGTTTTCATCTGAAATGGCAGTAATGACAGCAGAGCCCGAACATTCCTTATGGGTACCAAACACTCAGAATTAAATCCTTGACTCATAGTAAGTATTCAATAAATGTTATCTGTTACTATCTAGTCCAACTTCCCCACATTACAAATGAAGAAACTGAGGCCCAGAGAAGTAAAATGTAAACATCTAGGTTGGGTAGCTAAGTGCAGAGGTGAGACTTTGTCCTCAATATCCTCAACTCCCCTGTCCACAGAACTGTCTTCTGATTAATCTGAGTCCTATTTTTAATATTTTATTTGTACTGTGTGCTTATATGTCAGTGGCTTAGGAAATAGATCAATGTCTTCTTTACTCTGTATGATCCTCATAGAGGCAGTGTGCGCTACCCTTCATGCACCCCTATTCTTCCACCTTAAACCCATCACCTCCGCTTTTCCTCCCACTGAGTACACATCTGTCTTGCTCAAACTGCGTGGGCAGTTTATTCTTATTTCCTAACTTAAGGATATTTTTCTGTTTCACACACTCTTCATCCTTCTCTAACTTTACTTTTTCTCCATATTCAGGTGGCAGGACCTGGTTCAGCTGTATCTCTGCCTTCTCCGTGGGGCCTTTGTTCCTATGTTTCCCCTGGATTCTGACGCCGTGGCTCATTTCACCTGTACCTGGTCACACCAATCATTCTCCCTCTGAACCCTTCCTCAGGGCCCAACACTCTTGCAGAGTGGATAGACAGATGACACAGCTAAAGAAAAGAGTAGTCCTACAGCTATAATACAAAGGATGCACTTACCTGTAGAGGCAGAGTTCTAGCACAATCCCAGGTTTCTTTCTCCTGCTTCCATCGATGTATAAAATGAGAGAGAAACAGGCAAAATTTGGAAGAACATCAGGCAGTTTTTTTTTTCTACAATTGATCAGGGAAGTCTTGGGGCCTATGAGCCTTTAAAGATGAAAGAAAGCTGTTTGCTAGCTGGGCTCAAGTCTGTGGACAGCGTTGATCTTAGCAGCTCTGATGGAAATGCTCCAGTGTAATCTCTGGGTCTCATAGAGTTAGGGCACTCCAGGGTATTGAGGCCTTGGAGGGAGGTATTTTTTTGGATTGTAGGCATTAAACAACTTGTAAAAAAAAATGGGATTCAAATAAATTATCTACTTGATCTGTGTAGAAGATGGATAGCTTTAAATACTATGGTGCTTTTCACGGGTCATTCATTTTGGCTCAGTTTCATTTGCTGAATGACATGATGAACTGTAACTCCCTTGATCATTAGTCTTATAGATTCTGATATAGATGAACTGTTTTAAGGGATTACATAAATGCCATCCTTGCAAATTTCATATGGTTTCTTCTCTCTCCTTCAAGTCTGTTGGTTGAATAAACCAGGTAACTTTTTCTATATCTCTCCTGCTGTATTCATCTTAGTTATGCTTGCATTCTAAGGTGGCACAAACTCTAATGTTTTCCACGTTTCTCTGCCTGCTAGATTCATCTCTTTAGATGTGTTAATCAGTGGAAACATATACCAGTTCATTAATTTAATCAGTATGCATGGCCTCCTGACGTTGTTTCAGGCACTCTGGTGACCATTTCAGTGGGGAGGGCTGCACAAAGATGAAAGTAGTGTAGTCCGTGACAACAGTGGTTTTGGACCACATACACCTGAGTCTCCCAAGGTGCATTGCTGGGTTCTACCCAGGGTCCTCTGGGTAGGAAATATTTGAGATGGGGTCTGGGAATATTTTGCAATTGGTGTAGGTGATTTTTTTTACTCTGGTTGAGAACTACTGGCTTCTGTCTGAAAAGAGCTTAGTGTTTAGAAGGGGAGCTGAAGAACTAAGTGGAAAATTACGGAAGGCCAAGGGCTAAGGCAGGGATGCACACAGGGCACTGCAGCATCACCAAAGGAAGCACAATTGTCACATACAGGTCAAGGACAGTAGGCCTCAAATGCTCCTTAAATGCCTCTCCCTTCCAACTGTACATCCTTTCTTGAAGGATTCAGGGTTTCTGTGCAATTTAAAGAGGAAAGAAATCATGGATTTCTTGTGTTTTAAATTTAAATTTTGAGAAATATAATGTTCTCAATTGATAGATGTGTGTATGGGCTAATACAAATAGAATCTTATTGTTCCAATGTTGCTCTCATTTCTGGGGAGGTAGGCACAGATACTTAGGAATAAGAATTATTTAACTTAGGTTGTATTATTTAACTTAGGTCAATTGTTCAACATAGGTCATTTAGGAGAGAGGAGGGCTGCTGAAGGACTATAATAGAATCCTTCTTTTCTACCCATTTTTCATACTGAAACTCTAATATTAATAGCAGCTTTCTGGACATATACCACGTAGCCATCATTACCCATTCATCAGCTCATATAATCTCCATAACCACATCAGGTCTGACAATACTATTCCTATTTTACAGGACTGTGGTCTTTCTTGGTTTACTTCTTGGCTTCTATCTTGTAAAAAAGTCCTGCTGAGCTGAAGAAAGTGAAATTGCAATTTGAAAGGGCTAAAACAGCTATGCGTTGGGAGCAAAATACTAGAGAGCTGGGCCAATTTGCAGAAAGAGTTCCAGAGATATTCATAAATTTACCTTTGCATAATGACCTAAATACTAAGATTCCTAAGCATAAGGTGAAACTATACAAAACTGAGCAAAGAACTCCTAGAAGGCAGAGTTACACACTTCTCAGATCGCACACAAGATTAGGAGATCTTTGAATTTCAACTAACTAGAGTAGAAAAACATCATAAAACACCTGGGAGTCAATAAAGAACTCAAAAACCAATGCCTTAGTAACAGGATAAACTTGATATCAGGCCACTCAAACTGCTTTAACAAAACTCTCTTGATCTACAAAAAGTCTCAGTGTACGTATATGTGATCAATTGCTTTCAACAAAGATGTAAGATAATTTAGTGAGGAAAGAAAAGTCTTTATAATGAATGATACCAGAACAGGTAGATAATACTCATTGTAAAGAAATAAATGCCAACTTTTCCATAGCACCATACATTAGAAATTCACTCAGGATGGGTTATACACTTAATATAAAAATTTAAATAGTGAACCTTCTAGGAGAAATTATTTGTGATGGTAATGTTGGCAAAGTTTTCTTAGAAAGAGCAAAGAAGCACAAATGAAAACAGAAAATAAAAGATAAATTAGATTTTATCAAAATGTCAAAATTAAAAGCACTTGCTTTTAGAAAGACACCACTAAGAAAATGAAAAGACAAGCCAAAGATTGGAAGAAAATATTTGCAACACATATCAAAGGAATTTTTTTCCCAGAATATATAAAGAACTCTTACAAGTCAAAAAGATCAATAACCTGATAAAAAATGGTCAGTATATTGAATTAGATTTTTCTCTCTTTCTCATTCACACACATGTGCACAAACGCACATAGCTAATAAGCGTGGATTAAGATGTCCAATACCTCTACCACCAGTAACATGCAAATATAAACCATGACGAGACACTCCTGCACACCCCATAGAATGACTATTATTCAAAATACAGATAACACCACATATTAAGCAAGAATGTAGGGCAACTAGAATATTCTTACACTACTGATGGGGAAGTAAAATTACAACCACTTTACAGAACATTTTGGTAGTTTCTTAAAGGGTTAAACATTCGCCTACTCTTCTAGGCCCATGCATGTGTAGAATCTGAAAAACAAAGTAAATAAATAAAGAAAACAGAAATTGACATAAACATGGAGAATGGACTGTTGTTTACCATAGTGGGGGGCAGATAAAACAGGTGAAGGAGATAAAGAAGTATGAACTTCAAATCATAAAATATATTAGTCACAGGGATGGAAGGATAGCCTAGGGAATATAACTAATAATGTTGTAATATCTTTGTATGGTGACAGATGGTAACTACACTTATCATGGTGAGCATTTAGTAATGTATACAATCATGGAATCACTATGTTCCTCATCTGAAACAAATATCATTTCAATAATTTTTTAAAAAGTTTAAACCTACTAAATGACTTGCCCTTGCCACACAAATTTATCTACCTAAGACAAATGAATCATAGGTCCACAAATATTTATACATAAATACTTATAGCATTTTTATAGGTTGCATCCAAAATTTCTTAAACAGTAAAGGAAAGAAAATCAAAATGTGTTATATCTAGGCAATGCAATTCATTGGGCAATAAAAAGGAACTACTGATGCACAATAAACTATGGATAAAATTCAAAATCATTATACTGAGTGAAAGAAAGTTAGACAAAAATGAATAAATATTGCATTATTTCATATACATATAATTCTAGGAAATTAAAAACTATGTGAAAGCAGATCAGTGATTGCCCATGGACTGGGATAGAGGGAGGAAAGGATTATAAAAATTCATGGTGTGGAAAGAAATGTTTACTATTTTGATTGTAGTAGTTTCGCGTGAACCACATGTATCAAAACTCATCAAATTTTACATTTTAAATATATGAAGTTTAATATAGGTAGAAAAATTATTGGAGGAATTCATTACTGAAAAAATTTCAAATTTGATGAAAAATATAAACCCATAAGTCCAAGAAGTGGAATAAATCCAAAGCAGGGTATATATAGTGAAAATCATATTGAGGAAGATCATGATTTAATTGCTGAAATAAGTGATAAAGAGAAATTTAAAAAGCACCAGAGAATAAATTATACCTAATAGATGGTGGGAAAAAAACTACCAAATATTACAGAGTTTTCAGAAGCAAAGGGAAATCCATATATAATTTTTTTAAATCTAGAATTTGACATACAATGAAACTATCCCTCAAAAATAGAGGTATACCTATCTCATGAAACAAGAACAATCCCAAACAAACAGTCTAAACTCATAACTAAACCAAGAAAAGGAAGAACAAACAAGCCCAAAGTTAGTAGAAGGAGGGGCATACTAAAGATCAGAGCAGAAATAAATGAAATAGAATAAAACAATAGAAAAAAATCAATGAAACCAAGAGCTGTTTCTCTCTCTGAGAATATAAACAAAGTAGACAAAACCCTAGCCAGACTTATCAAGAAAAAAAAGGGAGGACAAAAAGAAACAAAATCAAAACTGAAAAAAGAGAGGTTGCAGTGGACACCACAGAAATACAAAGAATTATTAGAGAATTCTACAAAAACTATATGCCAATAAACTGGACAACCTAGAAGAAATGCGAAAATTCCTAGAAAAGTACAACCTTCCAAGACTAACCAAGGAAGAAATAGAAAATCTGAGCAGATCAGTTACCAGTAATGAAATTGAATTGATAATCAAAAAACTTCCAACAAACAGAAGTCCAGGACCATATGGCTTCACAGTTGAATTCTACCAAACACTTAAAGAACTAATACCCACTCTTCTAAAGTATTCCAAGAAAGAGAAGAGAGAATATTTCCAAACTCAAAAAAGAGAAGAGAGAATATTTCCAAACTCACTCTATGAGGCCAGCATCACTCAAATCCCGAAACCAGACAAAGATGCTACAAAAAAAAATAAATAAATAAAATTATAGACCAATACCTTAATGAACATAGATACAAAAATCCTCAATGAAATATAAACAAAGCAAATTCAAAAATACATCAAAAGGATCATCCATTACACCCAATTGGGATTTATTCCTTTTGTAGAGATGTGAGGATGGCACAGTATTCATAATCAATGTGATATACCACATTAACAAAAAGAACGATAAAAACCATATGATCATCTCAATAGACACTGAAAAAGCATTTTACAAAATTCAATATCCATTCATGATAAAAACTCCCAACAAAATGGGTATAGAGGGAACATATACAACAAACCCACAGCTAACATACTCATACTCAATGGTGAAAAGCTGAAAACTTTTCCTCTAAAATCAGAAACAAGACAAGGATGCCTACTCTCATCACTTTTAGTCAGCGTAGTACTGGGAGTCCTAGCCACAGCAATCAGACAGGAAAAAGAGATAAAAGTTATCCAAATTGGTAAGAAGTAAAACTGTCACTATTTGCAGATGGCAAGATACTATATATAGAAAACCCTAATGACACCACCAAAAAACTGTTAGAACTAATAACTGGGTTCAGCAAATTTGCAGGACACAAAATCAATGTACAGAAATCTGTTGTAGTCCTATATACTAACAACTAACAAGCAGAACAAGAAACCAAGAAAACTATTCCATTTACAACTGCATCAAAAAGAATAAAATTCCTAGGTATAAACTTAATCAAGAATGTGAAAGACCTATACTGTGAAAACTATAAAACACTGATGAAAGACACTGAAGAAGACACAAATAAATGGAAATCTATGCTGTGCTTATGGATGGGAAGAATTAATATTGTCAAACTGGCCATTCTGCCTGAAGTAGTTTACAGATTCAATGCAATCTCTATCAAAATACCAATAGCATCTTTCGATGAACCAGAACAAAGTGTTCTAAAATACATGTGGAACCACAAAAGATCCTGAATCCTGAGAAAGAAGAACAAAGCTGGGGGTATTACACTCACTGACTTCAAGGTATACTACAAAGCTACAGTAATCAAAGCAGTATGGTACTGGCACAAGAACAGACCCATGAATCAACGGAACATAATAGAGAGCCTAGAAATAAATGCATACATATATGGTTAACTAATATATGCTAAAGGAGCCATGAATATGCAATGGGAAAAAGACAGTCTCTTTAATTAATGGTGGTGGGGAGAGCTATGACATTGCAAGACAGTGAAACTGGGTAACTAACTCCATACACAAAAGTAAAATTGAAATGGATTAAAGACCAATAAGAAATAAAGAGACTGATAAGTAATCAAAAATCTCCCAACAAAGGAAATCCCAGGACCAGCTGGTTTCATGGATGAATTCTAAAAAATGTGCACAGAATTAATACCAACCTTAAACTCTTCCAAAAGTAGAAGAGGGAATACTTTTAAACTCATGAAGCTAACGTAACTCTGATGCCAAAGCCAAAACGCAGAAAAACTACAGATCAATATCCCTGATAAACATAGATGCAAAAATCCTCAACAAATTACTAAGAAACCTAACATAATAATACATTAAAATAATTAAAATCATTACATACTATGATCAAGGATCATAATTAAATTAATTTTTTAAACAGAAAAAAACCTATTGGTTCTGTCAAGAAAGTCAATATATTTAGATGGGGAACAAATGATATGCAACCTCTGGAGTTAAAAACCTAAAAACAGAATAAGTGTACTTTTCAAAAATCTACATATTCATTGAAATATTTACTGTGTTCATCATCATAAATGATACTCATTAAAATGATTAATTGACAATTTACACAATGATATGTTCAGTTTAGATTCTTAAATGGAGTAAATACCTTCAGAAAAATAAAATAAATTCTGTATCAATTATTTAAAAAAGAACCAAGTACCCTACCTAGTGTAATAAGCCTCTTCCTGCCTATGGATTACTTGTATGATAAAACAAAGTTTATATTTATATGAATATTAAAAAAAAACAAAGTAGATTAAAGTGGCAGGGGCAGGTCTCAATTCCCATTTTTATTTGTTTGTTTCCTGGTAGAAGCAACACTCCCTTGGGAAATAACTTCTCTAACCTACAAAGCTCAAAATTATGTGAATAAGTCATTAGGGGTACTAATGGAAAAATAATTTCTATCTCCTCTCACGATTCCCAGATTTACATATTCTTGTTACTGGAGAATGGGCACAATACATTGTTTGTCGTTCAGAGTATATACTCTGAGTAGACACATGGGGCTCCATCAGTTCTCTCACACAGTTGGTAGTATAACTGAGCCTTCAGTAAGCCATTTCATTGTTACCAGGCCACACCTCCTTTGAGTGATTGGAGTACAAAGAGGAAGCCAGGTTTCCCAGTATTATTCACTAATAATCAGTTTTCTTTCTGACTTGCAAGATCGGTCAAAGACCAAGTTCTAAATATACATCGATCAATTTCTGAGCTCCCCTTTATGTCACTTTGTACTCTATTTTTTTCCCATTTCAGTAGAAAGCTTTATTACTAAGGCATCTTACTACTGGGAAGAATGAGGCCCTATATTCCTTGTCCTTTTTCAAAATTGTCTTATTCTTCCATGCAGAGTTTAGAAATTTGATTGTCAGCTTGCCTTTACAATTCATGCGGGATTAGGATTGGAATTATTTTGATCTGGGGTTAGCTTGGATGAAACTGACAACTTTATATTTAGTCATTCTAGCAAAAAACATTTGTAAGATAACAAGCAATTTGATGATAGAGCTCAACTGGATTTAAGATACTTGTTAAAAATTAGGTTTTGAAGAACATCCCAATGTTCCTAATTAGAACTTCTATAGATAAGAACCTGAGAAGATGAATTGTAATTAAGCCCTATTTTGACTCTTATAACATTAAAGTTGAGAATCACTGAAGAAATATGCCAGTCTCCTGACTTAAAGTTCAATGAAAAATTTGCACTTGGTCTCTGCATTGCAGTCTTAATTGTGGCGATTTCTCCTTCAGCATCCATCACAGATGTCTCAACTTCCAGCGCACACATGGGCAAATTATGCTCATGGCTCCTACTCCCCAAGTTCCTCAACTAAGACTACTTTTGAGGAACTGGCAACATAATTTTTTCAAAATAAACTTGACTTCTAATTAGCCCCAAGGCAATGTCTTTAGACATTTAGGCAGTAGATCTAGTCTCAGGAGTCCAATGATCACAGTACAAGCTTCTAATTACCACACCCCATGTTGGTCACCAAAACTTCTAAAGATAATGACTGAAGAAGCCAAGAATCCTGATGGATAGGGAAGGCTGCCTCCACCGATGCAGATGAGCGCTTCTATCGCAAGGCAGAGTCACTCTCTTCTGCTGTTATCCCTTCAGGTTCTGATCTTTGGCATAGATTCTACAGTCAAGGGATTCCAGAAACTGAATAGCTGCTTCTGTCTGAATTGAAAGGAGGACAGCAATGTTAGGTGCTTACTGAGCAAGTGGAATATCGATCTAGCCTTGGGCTTTGAGGGTCTTGGACCCAAATGATGGGCAGTGTTTGTGAGCACCTCCCCTTCAACCCCCCAAGAAGATCAGTGATGGAAGTTCCAGTCAGTGGTAAGGCTAAGGAGAAATCAGGGGCTATGTTTAAGTCAAGGGATTAAGAATAATTGGGCATGGTCCATAGAGTTCATTAAATTTTTCTCAGTGATCAGACTGGGTCGTTTTTGTTCCCCACTAGATTTTTTTTTTCAGTGTCTTTTCTTTTTCCTTAGATTGGTTGATTCGTGGATTAAATGTAACAAATATTTACTAAGTGTCCACTGCTTTCTCTGTTGTGTGCTCATCTATGTGTATTTTTAGCTATAATTGAAATCCAGTACTTAAAACTTAATTATAATAATGCAAATTCAGGATTTTCATGTGTATCTAAGAAGATAAAAATTCCACTTTTTGCTGTCTATGTAATTTCTGTCAGTTAATTGATTGATGCTTTCAGTAAGATAAATACATCAAAAGTTTTGTTTCTGAAAAAAATGTAGATTTGCCCTCTTTTTAACATATCCAGTACCTGCAAGTATTGAGTCACTATTTCTATCCAGATTGCATAAAATCTGTGGGGGAGCATCTAAGGAGGTAGAAAAGTAGGGTATAGAAGTGTTATCTTTTTTTTATTCTTTATTTTGGTATCATTATTCTACAATTACATGTGCAATATTATGGTTATTAAACTACCTCCTTCATCAGGTCCCCCCCACCAACCCCATTACAGTCACTGTCCATCAGCGTAGTGAGGTGCTATAGAATCACTACTTGTCTTCTCTGAGTTGTACAGCCCTCCCCATGGCCCCCAACATTACGTCTGCTAATAGTAATGCCCCATTTTCCCTCTTATCCCTCCCTTCCCACCCATCTTCCCCAGTCCCTTTCCCTTTGGTAACTATTAGTCCATTCTTGGGTTCTGTGAGTCTGCTGCTGTTTTGTTCCTTCAGTTTTTTTCTTTGTTATTCTACTCCACATATGAGTGAAATCATTTGATTTTTGTCTTTTTCGGCTCGGCTTATTTCACTGAGCATAATACCCTCTAGCTCCATCCATGTTGTCACAAATGGTAGGATTTGTTTTCTTCTTATAGTTGAATAATATTCCATTGTGTATAAGTACCACTGCTTCTTTATCCATTCATCTACTGATGGACACTTAGGTTGCTTCCATTTCTTGGCTATTGAAAATAGTGCTGCAATAAACATAGGGGTGCATATGTCTTTTTCAAACTGGGCTGCTGCAGTCTTAGGGTAAATTCCTAGGAGTGGGATTCCTGGGTCAAATGGTATTTCTATTTTGAGTTTTTTGAGGAACCTCCATACTGCTTTCCACAATGGTTGAACTAATTTGCATTCCCACCAGCAGTGTAGGAGGGTGCCCTTTTCTCCACATCCTCACCAACATTTGTTGTTGTTTGTGTTTTGGATGTTGGCCATCCTCACTGGTGTGAGGTGGTATCTCATTGTGGTTTTAATTTGCATTTCTCTGATGATTAGCGATGTGGTGCATCTTTTCATGTGCCTGTTGGCCATCTGAGTTTCTTCTTTGGAGAACTGTCTATTCACGTCCTCTGCCCATTTCTTAATTGGATTATTTGCTTTTTGTTTGTTAAGGTGCGTAAGGTCTTTATATATTTTGGATGCCAACCCCTTATCAGATACTTCATTTATGAATATATTCTCCCATACTGTAGGATGTCTTTTTGTTCTACTGATGGGGTCCTTTGCTGTACAGAAGCTTTTCAGCTTGATATAGTCTCACTTGTTCATTTCTGTTTTTGTTTCCCTTGCTTGGGAAGATATGTTCATGAAGAAGTCGCTCATGTTTATGTCCAAGAGATTTTTGCCTTTGTTTTTTTCTAAGAGTTTTGTGGTTTCATGACTTACTTTCAGGTCTTTGATCCACCTTGAGTTTACTTTTGTGTATGGGGCTAGACAGTAGTCAAGTTTCATTCTCTTACATGTAGCTGTCCAGTTTTGCCAACACCAGCTGCTGAAGAGGCTGTCATCTCCCCATTGTATATCCAAGGCTCCTTTATCAAATATTAATTGACTGTATATGTTTGGGTTAATGTTTGGATTTTCTATTCTGTTCCACTGGTCTGTGGGTCTGTTTTTGTGCCAATACCAAATTGTCTTGATTACTGTGGCTTTGTAGTAGAGCTTGAAGTCAGGGAGCGTAATTCCTCCTGTTTTATTCCTCCTCATCAGGATTGCTTTGGCTATTCGGGGTCTTTTGTGGTTCCATATGAATTTTAGAATTATTTGTTCCAGTTCATTGAAGAAAGCTGTTGGTAGTTTGATAGGAATTGTGTTGGATCTGTAGATTGCTTTAGGTAGTATAGCCATTTTGACAGTATTTATTCTTCCTAGCCAAGAGGATGGGATGCATTTCCATTTGTTAGTGTCCTCTTTAATTTCTCTTAGGAGTGTCTTGTAGTTTTCTGGGTACAGGTCTTTCACTTCCTTCGTTAGGTTTAGTCCTAGGTATTTTATTCTTTTTGATGCAATTTTGAGTGGAACTGTTTTTCTGATTTCTCTTTCTGTTAGTTCATCATTAGTGTATAGGAAAGCAACAGATTTCTGTGTGTTAATTTTGTATCTTGCAACTTTGCTGAATTCAGATATTAGTTCTAGTAGTTTTGGAATGGAGTCTTTAGGGTTTTTTATGTACAGTATCATGTCATCTGCAAATAGTGACAATTTGACTTCTTCTTTACCAATCTGGATGCCTTGTATTTCTTTGTTTTGTCTGATTGCCGTGGCTAGGACCTCCAGTACTATGTAGAAAAGCAGTGGAGAGAGTGGGCATCCCTGTCTTGTTCCCGATCTTAGATGAAAAGCTTTCAGCTTCTCACCATTAAGTATGATGTTAGCTGTGGGTTTCTCATATATGGCCTTTATGATGTTGAGGTACTTGCCGTCTATACCCATTTTGGTGAGAGTTTTAATCATGAATGCATGCTGAATTTTGTCAAATGCTTTTTCAGCATCTATGGAGAAGATCATGTGGTTTTTGTTCTTCTTTCTGTTGATGTGGTGGATGATGTTGATGGATTTTCGAATGTTGTCCCATCCTTGTATCCCTGAGATGAATCCCACTTGATCAATGTGTATGATCCTCTTGATGTATTTTTTAATTCAGTTTGCTAATATTTTGTTGAGTATTTTTGCATCTACGTTCATCAGGGATATTGGTCTGTAATTTTCTTTTTTGGTGAGGTCTTTGCCAGGTTTTGGTACTAGAGTGATGCTGGCTTCATAGAATGAGTTTGGAAGTATTCCCTCCTCTTCTATTTTTTGGAAAAGTTTAAGGAGAATGGTGGTTATTTCTTCTATATATGTCTGGTAGAATTCAGAGGTGAATCCATCTGGTCCGGGGGTTTTGTTCTTGGGTAGTTTTTTGACTACCGCTTCAATTTTGTTGCTGGTGATTGGTGTGTTTAGTTTTTCTGTTTCTTGCTTGGTCAGTCTTGGAAGGTTGTATTTTTCTAAGAAGTTGTCCATTTCTTCTCTGTTTTCCAGCTTGTTATCATATAGAGTCTCATAATATTCTCTTATAATTCTTTGTATTTCTGTTGGGTCTGTCATGATTTTTCCTTTCTCATTTCTGATTCTGTTTACGTGTGTAGATTCTCTTTTTCTCTTAATGAGTCTGGCTAGGGGTTTATCGATTCTGTTTATTTTTTCAAAGAACCAGCTCTTGGTTTTATTGATTTTTTTCTATTGTTTTATTGTTCTCAATTTTATTTATTTCTTCTCTGATCTTTATTATGTCCCTCCTTCTGGTGACTTTGGGCCTCATTTGTTCTTCTTTTTCCAATTTCAGTAATTGTGTCTTTTAGACTATTCATTTGGGAATGTTCTTCCTTCTTTAAATAGGCCTAGATTGCAATATACTTTCCTCTTAAAACTGCCGTTGCTGCATCCCACGGAAGTTGTGGCTTTGTGTTGTTTTTGTCATTAGTCTCCATATATTCTTTGATTTCTGTTTTGATTTGGTCGTTAACCCATTGATTAATTAGGAAAATGTTGTTAAGTCTCCATGTATTTGTGAGCCTTTTTGGTTTCTTTCTAAAATTTATTTCTAGTTTTATACCTTTGTGATCTGGTAAGTTGGTTTGTAGGATTTCAATATTTTCGAATTTACTGAGGTTCTTGTTGTAGCCTAGTATGTGGTCTATTCTGGAAAATGTTCCATGTCCCCTTTAGAAGAATGTGTGTCCTTTTGCTTTTGGGTGCAGAGTTCTGTAGATTTCTGTTAGGTCCTTCTGTTCTAGTGTGTTGTTCAGTGCCTCTGTGTCTTTACTTAGTCTCTGTCTGGTTGATTTGTCCTTTGGAGTGAGTGGTGTGTTGAAGTCTCTTAAAATGAATGCATTGCTGTTTATTTCCTCCTTTCATTCTGTTAGTATTTGTTTCACTTATGCTGGCGCTCCTGTGTTGGGTGCGTATATATTCATAATGGTTATATCTTCTTGTTGGACTGACCCCTTTATGATTATGTAATGTCCTTCTTTATCTGTTGCTACTTTCTTTGTTTTGAATTGTATTTTGTCTGATACAAGTACTGCAACATCTGCTTTTTTCTGCTTGTTGTTTGCATGAAATATCTTTTTCCATGCCTTCACTTGTAGTCTGTGTATATCTTTGGGTTTGAGGTGAGTCTCTTGTAAGCAGCATATAGATGGGTCTTGCTTTTTTATCCATTCTGTTACTCTGTATCTTTTGATTGGTGCATTCAGTCCATTTACATTTAGGGTGATTATTGATAGATATATACTTATTGCCATTGCTGGCTTTAGATTCGTGGTTACCAAAGGTTCAAGGGTTGCTTCTTTACTATCTAACAATCTAACTTAACTTTCTTGTTAAGTTATTGTAAACACCATCTGATGTGTCTTTATTTCTCTCCCTACTTATTCTTCCTGCTCCATTCTTTATATACTTGGTGTTTTATTCTTTGCCTTTAGTTAGTACTTGGATGGTCTGCTTTCTTTGCTATGATTTTATTTTCTCTGGTGACATCTTTTTATCCTTAGGGGTGCTTCCCTCTAGAGCAGTCCATTTAAGATATCCTGTAGTGGTGGTTTATGAGAGGCAAACTCTCTCAACTTTCATTTGTCTGGAAATTGTTTAATCCCTCCGTCATATTTAAATGATAATCTTGCTGGATACAGTATTCTTGGTTTGGGGCCCTTCTGTTTCATTACGTTAAATATATCATGCCATTCTCTTCTGGCCTGTACGGTTTCTGTTGAGAAGTCTGATGATAGTTTGATGGGTTTTCCTTTGTAGGTGATCTTTTTTCTCTCTCTAGCTGCCTTTAATACTCTTTATCTTTGATCTTTGCCATTTTAATTATTATGTTTCTTGGTGTTGTCTTCCTTGGGTCCCTTGTGTTGGGAGATCTGTGGGGTTCCGTGGACTGTGAGACTATTTCCTTCCCCAGCGTGGGAAAGTTTTCAGCAATTATTTCTTCAAAGACACTTTCTATCCCTTTTTCTCTCTCTTCTTCCCCTGGTACTCCTATAAGGCGAATATTGTTACGTTTAGATTGGTCACGCAGTTCTCTTAATATTCTTTCATTCCTAGAGATCCTTTAATCTCTCTCTGCCTCAGCTTGTCTGTATTCCTGTTTTCTGATTTCTATTCCATTAACAGTCTCTTGCATCTCATCCAGTCTGCTGTTAAGCCCATCCATCACTTGTCTGAATTCTGCATTGTCTTTCCTCACTTCCCTCACTTCCTCCCTCAGCTCTTGCACATTTCTCTGTAGATCCATCAGCATGATTATGACTTTTGTTCTGAATTCTTTCTCAGGAAGACTGTGCATTTCCATCCCTTTAGGCTCCCTCTCTGGGGTTGTCTGGTTGATTTTAGTCTGGACCATATTCCTCTGTCTTTTCATGGCGATAGAAGTGGTTACTGGTAGTTGTCATGTATGTCAGCTGGGCTCTTTAAGACTTTAAAAAGAAAAAGAGAAAGGAAGAAAAAAAAAAAGAAAGAAAAGAGAAGGAAAAACAAAAAACAAAACAAAACAAAACAAAAAAATAGAAGGAAAATGCCCACTGGGAGTAGATTCTGTGGGAATGCTGTAGGTGGCACTGTTGCTCTACTATTCTGCAGCCATGGCTGCGCCGCTCCGCAGGTCCCTTTATAGCTCTGGCCTGGGTGGGAACAAATGGGAGGCTGTTGATCTTTGTGGGAAGTCTAGGTGTGGCCACCCTTTCCCATTCGCCAGCTAATGGGTCCGAAACACCGCACGACTCCCAGCCTGCTGGGCTGAGTGTGCGGGGGAGATCCGGCTCCTCCGCTGGGCTCCTGTCTCTTTAAGATCGCCACCTCGCGGGGTGCCGTGTCCTCTCAGGTGTAGCTGCACGCTGTGCGCTTTCCTGTGTATTCTGGTCTCTCTTTTAGGAATAGTTGTATTTGCTGTATTTTCGTAGATATATATAGTTTTGGGAGGAGATCTCTGCCGCCCTGCTCACGCCGCCATCTTCTCGGAAGTCAGAAGTGTTATCTTAACCTGAATTCCATCCACAAGTTCTAGAGTATCATAAAGGACTTTAGAGACCATCTAACTAGAGAATCAGCCTCTTCAGCTGAAAAGGCTCTTAGGGGTTAGTCCTCAACTCTAACTCTAGGTCAAAACTCCTCCTGCTAGATACTGTTCAAGGACCTTCTACTTAAGCACCTTCCATGCATACTAGCATTTTATTAGTTATTACTCACCCTATGCCCTTTATTTTTAAAATGAGGAGGCTTATTATCCAAGTTCAGTGCCTTGCCCAAAGTTACACAAAGATAAAACTAAAATATAGACATTCTTACTCCAAATTGAGGGATCTTATATCTTAATTTTATAGCCTGTGGGTATTTGGATGGAAGATCTTTTAAACTTTTTCTGGTCTTATATTTTCTATCCATAGTTCTAATATAACACACTCTGGTGGTCTCTGATGTCTTAGCAAATGGGACCTTCCTGCTATGATGAACTAGTGGGTTTCTATACACTACAAAAGGGACAAATAGATTGTTGGAATGAATAAATGGCATAAGTATGTGATATTCTCACCAGGTATCAGCATATAATGTCATTAATAAACACAAATCCCCTGACACTTTTGCTCAGAGATCATCTACTTCTTCCTCTCCCTTCTTATTTTATGGTTGGATAAACTGAAGTTCACGTGCTTGTGTCTGAACATTGCTTATTCTTTCATTCCATATTCTGATCGATTTCACATAGGTGAAGTTAACCACACTTTTCACTTTTGGAGAGCTATTTTCCTTGGGCTTGTAGTGAGCAAGAAAAACGTGATGATTCATAAGTAAAATACAAGGGAAAACTACTAAACAATTCCTAAATCCTTGGGTGGGGAGATAACATGTTCTTAGTCTTAGAGACAAACCTCCTAATTAGTTGTCAGTGATTCTGTTGCATATTGAGCCTTAATTCTTATTTTAGCAGACATTTTTGAGAGGGAATGAAGAAGTGCCACCAAACATTTGGACATGCCTGCCACCTGCAGATTGTGTGCTGTGTTTCCCACACATTTCTACTCTCCTCCCTGGATCCTAGCCTCTGTCTCTGCCCCTGACTCTCCTATATAGAAGTGCTGTCCATGGAGCGGGTCAATGAGACCCAGGTGAGAGAGTTCATCTTCCTTGGCTTCTCCTCGCTGGCCAGGCTGCAGCAGCTGCTCTTTGTGATCTTCCTGCTCCTCTACCTGTTCACTCTGGGCACCAATGCCATCATCGTTTCCACCATCCTGCTGGACAGAGCCCTGCACACCCCCATGTACTTCTTCCTCGTCGTCCTCTCCTGCTCTGGGACTTGCTACACCTTTGTCATTGTACCCAAGATGCTGGTCGACCTGCTGGCCCAAAGAAGACCATCTTCTTCCTGGGCTGTGCCATCCAGATGTCTGCCTTCCTCTTCCTCGGCTGCTCCCACTCTTTTCTGCTGGCAGCCATGGGCTATGATTGCTACGTGGCCATCTGTGACCCCTGCACCACACAGTGCTCTTGGGACGTGGGCGGGCATGGGACTGGTGGCTGCGGCCTGTGCCTGTGGCTTCACTGTGTCCTTGGTCACCACGTCCCTGATATTTCACCTGCCCTTCCACTCCTCCAACCGACTCCATCACTTCTTCTGTGACACCTCTCCTGTCCTCAAGCTGGCATCTCATCACTCCAGCCTCAGCCAGTTGGTCATATTCATGCTTGGAGTGTTTGCCTTGGTCACTCCGCTGTCACTCATCCTCGTCTCCAACATCTGCACCATCACTGCCATTCTAAAAATCCCATCCTCTGGTGGGAGATACAAGGCCTTTTCTACCTGTGCCTCCCACCTCACTGTGGTAACTGTTCATTATGGCTGCGCCTCTTTCATCTACTTAAGGCCCAAGTCCAACTACTCTTCTAGTCAAGAGACCCTAATATCTGTGTCTTACACCATCCTCACTCCATTGTTCAATCCAACAATTTACAGTCTGAGAAATAAAGAATTCAAATCAGCCCTTTGAAGAGCAACTGGCCAGACTTCATATCCTGTTAATTAAAGAGCCAATTTTTAAGTGTTGGGTTAATTGTGTGCCTTTTATGTGCCAGGTGATGTGTACTTTTACACATTTTCTCATTTAAGTGTTGGACATTTTACATATGAGTGGAATGAGGCTCAGAGAAGTTGACATTCTGGCCTTCTAACCTCAGTAATACTCTGGGAAGCTAAGCAGATGTGGGAAGGATTACTTATTACTAGAACAATTTTCATCATATTTCACTGCTCTGAAGACTGATCATTCAAAATAAGTATGTCAGCCAATGAGAGCAAAGCTGCATCCAAGCTTTTGAAGTCCAAGGAACATAAGAAGAAAATCTGACTATTTGTTCCTACCCCTCCTATACTCAGTTCTCTGTTTTCTGAAGACAACAGGCAACCTGGGTCCCCTTCACCCAAAGCAAACCCTTTCTGGCCCTGGATTCCCCTCCCTCAATCTACATACTGAAATGGCTTTGTCTTTACTTGGGATTGTTTTGTCTTAATTTGTCTGAGACTGGAACCTCATTAAGGAGTCGCCTTCTTACATATGTGTATATCTTCCCCATAGTAACCTGTCTTAGCTCCCCCCCCTTTCATTTCCTGAACATCATACCTATTTATTCTTCAAGGCAGCTGCTAACATTAAATAATTACATAAGTAAGTCAAATAATCTAAGCAAAGGGATTGAGTTAATATTAATAGGGTGGAGAGCACGAGGTCCCTGATGGCCAGAAAATCCACGGAAAAATCCTTCAGTGACTACCCTTGCCATATAGAATGAAGCCCAGAGTCGTCTGTTAGTAAGGATTTATCATCTAGTCTCTGCCTACCTCTCTGACGTTATCATCTCTAACATTATTATTATCATCCATTTCCTCTATGTGACTAGTTGTGTACTCGGAAGCTATTCAGTTATTTGCTGGTCCTCAAAGTGACGTGATTCTGTATTCTGCCATGTTTTCTCAAGTGCTGCTTCTCTTCTTTGGAATAGCTCCTCTCCTTTATTTAATTTTCATATTTAATCTCATGTTTCAATATGACCTCAGCAACTCTCTCACTTTCTCTAAAGCCTGCCTCGTCTCCCTCCCACCCCTTGCCAAAATGGTATCAGGCCCTGACCTCTCGGTATTCTCATAGCACCCAGGACCTATTTTTATAATATCTCCTATTATTTCAACAAATATTTATTCATTACTTAATATGTACCAGGTACTGTTTTAGCTACTGGAAATAGGTGATGAAAAAATATGTGTGGTCTCTGTCCTCATAGACCTGTTGTCTAGCTTGAGGGAGTCCCAGTAAAGAGAGAAACTCAGGGAAAAATAATTTAACACAAGTGGAAGTCTGTTCTCTGAAGGAAACGTATATGCAGGAATCAAGGGAGAGAATAGTAAAAGCAATCTAATTTAGAGTAAATGGTGTGGAGTTGGCTTCCCTGGGAAACTGACGTGTAACCTATAACTGAAAGGTTAAGGAGGAGTGGCGAGGTGAAGGGAGGTACTGGGGAGATCCTTTTAGACAGAAGCAGAAGCATGCATAAAAGCCTGAAGCGGGGAAGAGCTGGGGGAGATGGGGGCCAGAGAGAATGCCGGTGCCACAGGGTTCTGTCTGGCCCTACGGTGTATGTGAATTTCCTGAAGGCATGGATTTTATGTGAAACACAACTCTGTTGGCCCTGTTCTTTGTATAGCACCTGGAATGAGAGGAATGTTGGTATGATGAATAGTTTTGCCTTTTCTGCCATTTTCTGCCCCCAAGCTTGCTCACCATGTCTAGGTAAGTGTTGGTTCTGTCCACTGAGGCAGCCAAACTGTGCACCTGGAAGGAACCTTCACCACTGTGTGCTTTTTTTCTTACTTTCTTACACTGCACAGTGGACCGGCCACTAAATCCTACAGATTTGTAGGGAATCTTACAGGTTTTATAATTATATCCCTTCTCCATTCCTACAGTTTGATTCTGTTTCCTGTGTATCGCTGCAAGCATTTCAAAACAGCAATAAAGCGTGATAGCTGGAATTAACCCAGGTCTCTTATTATTCTTAGTCTAGTTAAACTCCCACCTTGCCATGCTCTTTCCCCTTGTTCTTGATGTCCTGTGAAACAGAGGTCTCTAAATGTGCTGGAAAGTCAGTGTTGCAAGAGACTTCGAGGACGACCCTTTGTAAGATGAACCTACTGCCAATCCTAGGGACTGCTCCCGGCTTGGAAGCTTCACTGGAATGACCAGATGTCAGCCCCCCGGACTCTCATCTGTGGAGTCTGTGGAATGGACCTCGGTTTTCCCCTTTCTTTCTTTGGAATCATTCTAGGATCTAAATGAATTTTTCCTGAAGAAGGGAGAGAAACAAAACCACCAATAACCCAATTCCCATTTTATTTCTATGGAAGCAATTTAGCTTAGCTCTGTTCAACAGTTGTGGTCTCCTTGACCCAATCTGTTTAGCTGTTTTGCCAATTTATGCCTTTCTTCACAGGGGGAAGGAGGGAGACAGCAGGAAGGCATCTGCAGAAATCCAATGTTCATGCTAATAACGTCACTCAAAGAAGAAACGATATGTTTGGATTCCTGCAGAGGAAGGGGCTCCCACAAATTTCTATTTCAGATAAGATGGGACCAAAAGTCTGAAAACCTATCTTGCTGTTGTCCTGTCCTGGCAGCTGTATGTCCCTGGGGACTTGAGTAGCGTACCCTGCCTGAACCTCACTCTGCAGAGCTCTAATAGTAACTTACATGTTTGTGACATGTTACAAACACTTTCAGTAGAGCATTTTGTTTAAATTTTGTACCACTTTTCTGTAATAGTTATTATAAGACCCATTTTTCAGTCAAGGTCATTGCAAACTGGAGAAGTTAAGTTTCTTGTCCAAGCCCCATAAATGCAAGAGACAGAACCAGGCCTCCATCTAGGGGCTGGCCTGATTCTAGATGCTGTGCTTTACACCAGCCTGCCATCCCCAGGCCAGTCTTGGCCGCACCGCCCAACTCTCTGAGAATACTGCGCTAATAGCTATTGTGAGAGTTGTGATCATGTCTAAATTAAATCCACCGTTTTCTACCCCCAAACTTGCTCTGCTATGTTTATACTGAAACTTGGTGAATGTAAACTCCATCCATTCAGGCAACCAAGCCATGCACATCAAAGTCATCTTCACCCTTCTTGCCCTGACATCACACATTAATCATCACAAAGTCCTGTGGATTCTACTGACCTAAGGTGTCAACCACATTCCTTCCCCTTTTGCACAGTAACTGTCTTGCTGTTTCCTTTGGCTCACTGCAAGGGTTTCAAGCCTGGTTGACCCCAATTTATTGTTCACACTGCTATCGGGAGATCTTAGGGCTGTTGTGAGGATTAAATTACATAACATCTGTTTAACACTTAGAGCATCTCTACCATTTACTAAGCACTATTTAAGTGTTGCTTATTATTATCATCAATATCTTTCTAAAATGAAAATCTTATCAGATAATGGCCCAGACTGTAACTCCTTCAGTAGCTCATTATTTGTCCCCCATGACTCAGATCTCAAAATTTCACGCATGCACAGTGCTGACTTCTCCAATGAAGTCCATGTTTCCCTTCCACGGGCTCTCACAGCGATTTGCATATCTCACACGCGTATCTCTGTCATCGTCGCCATCACAGTGTACTTGGCCAGTGCTTTCTTTGTCTCCTCCATTGGGGATTAAGTTTCCTAAGGGGACTATCCTTAGGTGAGCCCACAGCCCCTGAACATAACACATTTTGTGATGGAAGTAAGACCAAAGTATATGCTTTGGAATGAATAAATATGTAAATGGTGTCTCCAGGCCCTGCGATCCACACTCCCACACTGCACTGCATCCCTAGATTTGCTTTGCGCTGCTCTCACTCCTAGATTTATACCATCCGTTGCTCTGTCATCCTGGAACATCCTCCTCTGCCCTGAAATAGAGGCTAGACTGCGGGATGGGAGAATGCTGGAAATTCTGGCTTCCAACCAAAGGATGAAAAGCAGGAACTGCAAGGAGCCCCTGGGGGTTCCCAAGTTTCCTGTTGATAGTGTCTAGCAGCCTTCAGATTTCTAATGAGTCACCTCACTAGGGCCTGAAATGGGAAACTAACAAATTCCCCTAGTTTATTGCAGGGATTGTTTGGCAAGAGAGTCTGAAGGTCCATTTCCCCTGGACCATAGTTTCTCCTTGAGGAAAGGCAGGACCTGTTTCAGGAGCAGGTAATGGCTCCCTAGGGTGTTGGGTGGTGAAGTTACTAAGCAAGGCTCCTATACACTTGCTGATAACCAGAAAATGCCTGTTGACACATTCAATAGATTGTAGCTGGGTCAGGCCAATCAGAAGGGGCACAGGAGCATTGTTCTGCAGAGTGTGGTGTGAGTCTATTGTTACTGGTTTGAAAACATTTAAAAGAATGGGTGCAGGATCTGTAACACCCTGGGAATGGTGTATTTATGGCAAATTATTTGGACATTTCCTTAAAGGTCCCTGGTTAAGATATCGGATGACTGCATTCTGTTGTACTCCAGGGCTCACATTTAGGGGAGCATAAAGTACTTCCACACGGGTGAATGGTCTTCATTATTTCATAGATAGTAAAGAAAAGGATGCATTAAGTTGTCTAAGATCTCGCAGCACATTATGCCATCTCAAAGATGAGAGCTACTTATGCCTTTTATGTTCAATTCAGAAATCATCGAGATCCTTTTAGAACTGTGGTCTGTGTATACCTGATAGCGAAGGATTGAGGGGTGGTACTGGGGGAAGTAGCTGGATGAGGGGACAAGATAGTTCCCGGCCTGGAAGGAAGGAAAATGTTAGAGATCTTTCAGAATGGCCATACGAGGTACCCATAGCAGCAGTGTAAAGAAGGAAGGAAAGAAGGAAATATTTAATTAGGGATTTTTTATGTGTAATTCTGTACTTCATTTTTTACTTATGCTATCCATTAATCCTCATAATATCCCAAATTGCAGAAGAAAAAACTAAAACTCAGGAAGATTTAATTATTTACCCAAAGACATGCTGTTGAAATAATAATGTGAATGCTTTTTATTCCATGTCTAGCACTTTCTTCACAATATAAATCTTTCTCTAGCTTCCTTGCTCATTGAGTACCTTCACCAATGACAAGATAAATATAAATAAGCCAGTTACAATGATTTATTCCTATACTGATTTGCTGAACCACTGATTTTCTCACAGAGACTTGAATATTTGCTATTTGCTGGGAACTCTGGTGCTGGTGGGTAAGAGAGATGCATGTGGACCCTTGGTGATTGACACATCAACTCTTGTCAAATGAGCAACGTGGTGTCTGCCTTCTAAGGGCTTGAATGAGTTTGAGTGTAATAAGAAACCAGTTATAGCAGCCTTTTTTTCTCATAAGGAACTTAGCATATCATCAAGTTTATAGGGATCACTATAAGGTTTTGGGTAAGAAGGTCCTTGGTTAAATGAAAATTTTGATGTCTGCATTTGCCACTTCTTCCCAGTTGAACCTCTTCAATACCCCCTTTGCTATTTGTTTTTCTATTTCTTGACATTTTATCCATGCTGTTCTGTGGGCCTGCAAGGCCACCTCCTGTTCTTAGGATCCTATATTCTTGCTGCCCGAATAACTCTTGAAAATCCCATCAGCTGCACTTCTTTGGTTAAAATAGTGGGGGCTGGAATGGATGTGTCTCTTCCAATTTCCCTCTTCAGGCCCTACTGGGAGAGAGGAAAGGCAAACAATGCTGAAAGTAAGGAAAGTCATGGATATCCTTCCTTCTCCAGTTTCCATAGCTCTGCTGCTAGAGAAGAAAGAACCAGTCATGTCCTGAACACCAGATGTGGGAATCAGCAGGCCTGAAGAGGTAAAGAAAGGTCACTCCCCAATAAGGCTGTCAGGCCACCATGTTGTACATTCTGTGTTCATAGTTCTCCCTGCAAGACCACGTAAGACATGTGTCTGAATTGCCACCTAGCTGGCCTGGGCACATGCACACACACAAATGAAAAAAACAATTCACTTTAAATGAGGGTTGCTCATAGTTTGTGTACTTTCTCCAGGGTGTTCTATTTGAACTTTAAAACTGCTGGTATGGACCACTAACTTGATTCTTTAGTGATGGGCTGAGTATAAAGTTCCAAAATTTCCATCTTAGAATGGATGAGAGGAAAGAGCCCAGCAAGAAAAATTATAGCCAAAGAAAATAACATCACTGATAGAACAGGTGCTCTTCTAAGTATTTTACATATACTAAGACATTTATCCTCCCTTTAGCTCATTGTCCAGATGAGAAAACTGTAACACAGAGTTGTTAAGTAAATTGTCCCAGGCAAATGAGTCACTATATGGAAGAACTGGGACCCAAATCCAAGTTATCTGCCTGCAGATTCCACACTCTCATCTACTGCACTAAACTAAACCTAATAATGATGATGACTTCCAAATGTCCCTCACTAAATAACATCTTCATGCATAAATCTGCTGTGGTAGGGTAGAATTTCAAAAATGGAATTATTGGAACAAATTCAATGAATGTATTTAAGGATCTTGATACATTTTGCTGAATTTCCTTTATTCCCACATTATACCTTTATTTGTTAAAAATTACTTCAAGGGCATCTTAAGGTATCACACAACAGTCTATGTCTAACATCATAGTTCTGCAGAGTCAGAATTTATGACCTTGATAAATGCTGCAAGATTGATGTACACAAAACACACAATTATAATCCCTTAGCACTATTCAACCACTTTGGAATGATTTTCAACAATGGCTGAGTTACTATTAGATTTTAAAGTAACTCTCAGCTAACAGCCCATCCCAAAATTAAGCCCAACATATATTTTGCTGAATTTCTCTGTGTAAAATTATAACATTTATAATCCTATTTGCAAATACTGTAATTGCTGGTTATATAGTCCACATCACCACTGCTAACTGGAAGCGTCTAAATGCTCTCTCAGTTTAATTTTAATTTGCAGTACATTTTAAGTGAAGCAAAACAAATTTTTAGATGCTTCATGCATCGTATTCCTATTTTATGAACTGTATGCTTATATCTGTTTGCTACTTTAGAGTTTTAGTTATTTTATCCATTAGTTTGTGATAAGTTTTTATTAATATTTTGATAATTTTTGAGTCATTTTCCATTTGTTGTCTCCTAATATTTTTTATTGTGTCTTTGTTGCAAATAAATATTTAATTTTATACAAATTATTGGTTATTTTCTACTCTTTGATAATATTTCATTATCTTTAAGCTCAGTTTTTCAATTTTTTCATTCACTGATGTTTTCCTCCAAACCTTTGAACTTTTTGGATTTTATTCAAATCCACAACAGTGTTTGAACATTATATGAGTTGAAGATTTACACTGAATTTTTTTTCTATTTCTTAAAGGAATGTTTATGGACTTACTATTTTATGTTAGAAACATTTTTCAGTGGCCTTGAGATCATCTCATGGTTGAAAGTTTGTTGAAATTCTCTGTGACATAATATAGGCATAGTAATCTTTTTTGAGGGTCTGTGATAATATCCACTACTCTAATAAGATTGGCCTAGATAATCATTCTTATTTTTACTGGATCATATCTGGGATTTATTTTGCTGGAAAATTATTCATTTCATCTAGCCTTTCAAAATTCTTTATAAAAGTTTGTACAAGATATTCTCAGATTTGAAAATTTCTTTGAAATGATTACTTGATTTGGCATTTTATACTATACATGCTTGTGCTTTTATTTTTTTCAGGATAAAATAGTAGTTTGTATATTTTGTCTATTTTTTCAAAGAACTAATGTATGTGTGCATGCATGTATGTATGCATTCTAGTGTTTTTCTCTTTTTCCATATCATTATTTTAAATTCTATTTGTATTATTTTTTCCTCTGTATTTCTCTTTAAATTCTATTGCATTATTTTTTCCTCTGTATATTTTTGTAGTGCAACATTTTCATGTTATATATATGAAAAGAGATTGCTCTATTTTTAACTTTCCCTCTGATCATAAATTATTTATATTCTTACTATTTGCAATATACTCATCCTCCCACCTTCCAAGCCCCCTGAAAACCTCCTCCAATTATAGCCTCTGGCTGGCTCTGGCTGAAGGTCCAGGATCTTGTGATCTAAATCAAGTCTACATATATATGAATCATTTTAAGTGTAGTTTCTTTCCGTTTGACGTTATGTGAACTGAAGACATAGGCTCTTTGCTCTTGACACATCTTAATGGTAAGATGGGCATATAGAATAACTGCAGCAGACACTTCCTTTGGAGTAAAAGGAAAATGAAGAACATAAGCAGTCACTCATCCATAACAATTCTGAAATCTAGGTAGGCACAGGTTGCCAGTCCCTTGATTAGAATCTGGTGCTGTTTTCTGGGAGAGATTCTCCACGGCTCCTGGCTCTAACCTGCAGTCTCTACCCCACACTTGGGTTATTCTTCCTTATTCATAAGACAACCAGGACTTGCAGGTGAGGCATTTTCTTACTCTGATTCCTCTGTATTAATAGGTTGGAGGTCCTAAGATGTCTGCATTTTCACTGTCTCCATCCCTGTTAAAATTGATATCGTTGCTTTGAAAAAACTTTCTGGGTTTCTAATGTATCAAAAAATCAATTCCCTTAGACAGCAATCACATCCACATTTCTTTCTTTCTTCTGGACCACCTGTGAGGCTGCTGCATGACAGTTCCCTCAAGATTCCTAGAGAGAGCTTGTTTAATTTAGAGGATTTATGTCCTTAAGATTCACAGAAACCTCAGTTGACATACACTTAAATATTTCCAAGTTCTAACAAATAGTCTTACAGTCACATTCTTGAGCTCTTTTACTTTGAGGCAATGTTTTCCTGATAGCCCCTTGGATCTGATCTTTACCCCCAAGGCCATTTCTCACTTTGAGAATCTTTGTTGGACACAAGTGGGGATGGGATGAGGAACAGCTTTATTTTCAAACCCAGCAAGGTCTGGATTCTTTTTATCTCCTCTAAATTCTTCACGAAAACTTAACAGCAACATCTTTTGCTCATCTCACTGATCGGCACTTTTCATAATCTTCCTAGAAATTTCCCCAAAAAGTCCTATAAGTTTACTAAATGCTTTTTCTGTTTTCCAGGCTACAGTATGTCAAGCTTCCCAACAAAGCATGTAAGTAGCCCCTTGTTACCAGACTATAACTACATTTTTCTCTCTGTCCTGTCTTTCAAATATTTACTAACAGTGGCCTCAAGACTCTTCCAAGTTTCAGTTAACAGATTCCTTAAGTCTTTACACATTCTCTGACCACCAATTTCAAATTCAGTGCCATATATTGTAAGTTTTAGTTGCAACAGCCCCTTGCTTTAGATACCAAATTCTATTCTAGTTCTTTATTGCTGCATAACAAACTATGGAGGACTTTAGTTGTTAAAATAACAAGTTATTTATTTTGCACACAAATCTATGATTCTGGCATGGCTGCATGTGGTCAGCTTCTGTCTCCTGACCACAGCTTGAATGTCAGCTTGGTCAGCCTGGACGGCTCAACTAGGGCTAAAGGGTCCGTTTCCAGAATGGCTCACTTGTGTGGCTCGTTACTTCATGTTAACTTTTGGCTGTGTGCTTATTTGAGGCTGTCAGCCAGCAACCTTAGTTTCCCACCACATGGATTATCTAAGGGCTGCTTGGGCTTCCTTAAAGGATGGTGGCTGGGGTACAAGAGTGGGCGATCCAAGGGACAGGAAGTAGAGGATGCTAGACGCTAGAGTCCAGGATTTATAAACTGATGCAACATCATTTTTGCTACAATCTACTGGTCAGAGTAGTCACTCAGCTTACCTAGATTAAAAAAATGAGGCGTATACATATCTCTCTAGGTGAGAAGTGTAAAACAAATAAAAATGTGTGGCTGTATTTAACCTTCCGCATATATAGACGATAAATCCTGTGGCTGAATCTTTTCTGCACAAGTATTCTGTGACGATCTAGCCATGGTCTCCGTCTCTGACATAAGTAGAAAGAGAAAGCACCAAGTCTAATTCATCAAGTTCTTACTTTCTTAATGACTTGGGGATTTTCTCCTGCTGTGCCTTCCCTGTAACATCTCTGACATAACACATACAAGAGCAGTTTCACACGAGCCCCTCAGAGAGCTGTCTATCAGTGTCTAGCATTTGTCCCATTTCCCATCCAAGTGTCTGGACTCCCTGGCAAAGGGAAGAAATATGCAACCTGAAGTTAGGAGGAACTTCCACTAAAGGAGAAACCTCAACTAAGACCTATACCAGGGCACTATCACATTTTTCTCCATAACTCAAATTTACTTATTCATTTATTTATTTACTGATTGAACAAATATTGTTCACATTATTTTCCAGGAACAAATATGTTTCTCATGGGTCCAAAAGACTTACATTGCCTCTGCTACTCTAATATTCTGTCTTCTATTTTTTGTATCTTTTTTCCCCTCTTCTAGCTTTCCAAAATGAGAATGTAAAATTTATTCTTTTCTCCAATCTGAAAATGAAAATCTAGGCTCACTAAGTAGATAAACTCCAAGGAGGTCATTCCATTGATGTCTATCTTAAGAAATAGTGCCTAGAAAACCTCCACCTCTCTAATAAATCCCCAGAGAATTTATTATAAAGGGCCTTCTCTTTGGCCAACTAATTCTCGCAGTGGATTACCATAGTTCTTCCTGCTAATCGGGGAAGTTATGGGCAAGTGTTGGGCACAGTGTGGTAATGAGCTCCCTATGGAGGCAGGGATCTCAACTACCAACCAGGGCGCTGAGTCCATAGTAATGTGAAAGGAAAGACCATTGGTGGTACTCAGTGAGGCAACAGCTAATGTGCCCGTGGGGAAAAGGCACAGATGATATTGTGGAGTAATGTAGATAATTTTCTTAGAGTGGTCCAGAGCGTTTGTGGAAATGGAAGGACAGCCACGGGGGTTATGACAGGGAAGATGATTTTGGCAAATTTCTCCTAGAGACCTTCATAGACGTGTCGAGGAAGCATCTGAGAGTGAAGACACCTGCACGTCACTGGGCACTAGAACTCTCGTGTGAAGGAATGTGGCTTTTTAATATTTTTAGACACTTGACTTCTTTACTGAGACACACAGTGACAATCCAGTCATTTATTTGTATGCCAAATTTAAAGATTGTTGGATTTCTGCATGAGCCAGTGATCTGTGTTCCCCTAGTTATTAGTAGTGGAAAATAGGAAATGTGAGCTAATGACAGAAGCGGCAGGGGAGCTGGATGGTGGAAAATGTTAGGATGAAGCTGTAGACTGAGGTCAAGAAGGCAGGGCCTTAGGGTAAGTTTTGATTTTTTCATAGGGAGGTTACAGCATTAAAGTTAGAAAGGAAGAAAACAAAATTTAAAGAGAACACATGGCATGTATGGAGAACACAGAAAGTGTTTTCACTTACGAGGCACATGGTGGTGCAAAGGGCACCAAGCTGCTATAAAATGAACTAATTGGAATCATTATTAATTCATTAACAGACTATTTCATTTATTCGTCAAGCACTTATATCTATTTATTTAAATATTATGTTAAGTTTTGAGGCTACATAGTGAATAAGGTAGTTTTGAGGCTACACAGTGAGTAAGGCAGTTTTGGCTGCATAGTGAATAAGGTAGTTTTGAGGCTACACAGTGAATAAGGTAAGATCTTTAGCCTTGAGACTCTCAAGTCTACTGAAGAGACAACTGGGAAAAATAATTTGGACATAACATGTTGAGTATTTTGATAAAGATACATGAAGCCAGCTTTAAATATACTAGAAACAGAAAACTCTCCCTAGAGAAATTAGAAATTTCAATAACTGGTTTCTTGAAACTATGAAGAATGAGTGGGCCACAAAGGAAGGTGAAAGGATATGAGAAGCTGAGATTTCTCTCTTAGCATAAAGTCTTGAAACCCAAAGACATATGGAGGGAATTGGGTGTATCACACAGGAATTACACTGAACCTGTGTGATTAAGGACATGTTATTTTGAGGATTTAAAGAGGGCTGCAAAATTAAGAGAAGAAGAAGACATACAACAAGCAAAGCCCAGACTATTTCCAGATTTACAAGGGGGTATGAAAAATGATGATTGTTCAAAATTTCTCAGTGCTGAAGTTCATGTGAAGGAATACATAGGGGCAGTTACGCATGGAGACGTATCTTTGGGAAAAGTATGAAAGAATATCATTGATTTAACTGGATAACTGAGAGTCATTTAGTTTTGTTAGTGGTATAGGATTTGTCCCATGGAAAGATAATTCTAACGCTTTGTGGAGGATGGCCTAGAGTAGGATGAGATAGACCCCAGGGAGTCTCTAATACTCTTAGACTAGGTCAGGCAAGCACTGACTTCTTGAAGAGAGGATGAGATGGCTTCTAGAAGTACTGCAGAACAAATGCAGATTGGATGTGGAGGATGAGAAAATTGATGTGTTTAAATGTATCTCAGACATTTACAGCTTGAAGGACCAAGAGGATTTTGTTGAGATGCAGGATGCAGATGGAAGAAGAGATTTGGGCAGGACTTGGGAAATAAGTATGTGCTGATTAAAATACATACAATATAGTACAGCAATAAAAACTGTTCAGAGGCCTTAAGGAAAGTATCTGAGCCTCCCTACTCAGGAATTGAGAGACAGATCCTGGGAATGACAGTCTGGTGGATCTTCAAAGCAGGGTATATCAAGAATAAGACATATAATCAAGTGGATGACTACTGAATGTTGAAACAAAACTATATTACCCTGTCCATGCATTTTCTGCAAGGGGAAATCAGGCCTACTGTCCTCTAAGAGTTTGTAGAAGAATCATAAAACTAGTTCTAAGACAGTAGCAATACTTCTAAAACAAACTAATTTTTAATGAATGACCACATGAGGATGGGATATATGATTAATAATGAAAGGAACCTGTGCTCTTTAAGGGCAAGCAACGCAAACCAATGGATATTTCCCTAGGTGAGGAATGTATGAAAAGCAGATGGAAAGTGGGACCTCACACATTGCTCACAGAACCTATGTATCAGTAATATGGGTAAAACTATGTCCCTTTAAAATCATAATTAATGTAGATAAAGGTTTTTTTGAGTATTAGATTACCAAAAAATTAAGTGGAGATTGCATAAGTTTTTTTGTGGGGGAGGAAGGTGGTACTAAAAGATAGGCTTTATTTGAGCAAATATCTATATACTTCATGTAAACATGTGTTCCCAAATTCACTGTTAAAATCACTGGCAGAAAAATAGCACAGTGCATATTAACTTATTAATAGCATGGTACATATTAATTTAGGATAGTTTTTGGTTAATTTACAATCCCTTTTCTCTCCCATGCCTGTTGTTTCTCATTCAAACCAGACTGCTGCTAGCTACTTTACGAAGGGGCAGTCTCCCTGACTTCTCAGTTCCGAAGGTCTCTGGATCTGGTCATATCAGCTTTATCCCATGGGACTGACTCTCCATGACCAATTCCTCCTGTGTTACTGAGTTCCTCCTGCTGGGTTTCTCCAGCCTTGGAGAATTACAGCTCATCCTCTTTGTGGCCTTTCTCTGCCTCTATTCAATCATCCTGAGTGGAAACTTCACTATCATCTCAGTCATCTGCTCAGATCGCAGCCTCCACACGCCCATGTACTTTTTTCTGTGTGTCCTTTCGACCTCTGAGACCTTCTATACAATTGTTGTCCTGCCCAAGATGCTTCTGAACCTGCTCTCTGTGTTCAGGACACTGTCCTTCACAAGCTGTGCTGCCCAGATGCTCTTCTTCCTTGGCTTTGCTGTCACCAACTGCCTGCTGCTGGGGGTGATGGGCTATGACCGCTATGCTGCCATCTGCCGGCCTCTGCACTACCCCATCCTCATGAGCTGGACGGTGTGTGCACACCTGGCTGCAACTTGTATCGTTGGGGGCTTCCTAGTATCTCTGGCGGGAACAGCTTTGGTCTTTAGTCTCCCTTTCTGTGGCTCCAACAAGGTCAACCACTACTTCTGTGATATTGCACCAGTCATCCGACTTGCCTCTGCCAAAACCTACATCAATGGACTGGTCATCTTCACCGGTGGGGTCTTGGTGCTTGTTGTGCCCTTGATCTTCATCTGCATCTCCTACGGCTTCACTGTCCATACCATCCTGAAGATCCCGTCGGCCGAAGGCAAGCGAAAAGCCTTCTCCACCTGCGCCTCCCATCTTGTTGTAGTCATTGTCCACTACGGCTGTGCCTCCTCTGTCTATCTGAGACCCTCAGCCAAATACATATCAGGCAAAGACAAGCTGGTGACAGTGACCTACACCATCATCACCCTGCTGTTGAATCCGATGGTATACAGCCTTAGGAACAAAGAAGTACAGCTGGCCATCTGGAAAATGATTGGGAAGACTGGGTTTTCACTTAAGGCTTTGTAGTTAGAACAATTTTTCAATAGTACACACACATTTGGGCCACATGTGTCACTACTTGTTTAAGCCATAAACATGTGTAGTCCATTTGTTTGCAGAGCTGGGTGGCCCTGGGTGAATTACTTGACACTGCGCAGCCTTGGTGTTTTCTTATGTAAGGCAGGCACAGTGCTCTGCCTGCCTCATGGCGCTGTAGGGGCAAAGGAGATAGGAAAGCATGTGTCACTACAGGTTAACTCTCCTCCTCTTCCTCTTCCTCCAGTTTATAGTTCTCAAAAGGTCTTAAAAACGATGACCTCTTGCCCTATGTTTGGCTTATTTGCCCCAAATCTCTGATTGTATTCTTTGCTTAAGGTTATTTCCAGCTTCAAATAAGGTGCTCAGGCCTGAAGATGGCTTAGATCTGGGAATATGAAAAAAATTACTGTATTAGCAATTAGAAGATTTAAGCTTAACATTGGTTAAGTCATGACTTTAAGAAAGCTATAATTGTTCTCCAAACCTAACTTGTAAAATATGGAAAACAGTGGTAATATAATTTTCCTATCTTCCTCCATAACATCTTTGCATCTAATGGATCAGATGAAAGAAAGCATGCATAAAATGTAAAACTGCACAGAATGTAAGACTCTTTATTACATTAATCAAGACTTTGCACATCTCTACAAGGACCTGTTATTTCTTTCAGGTTCTCCAAAAGTGATATTTCTGGTTGTGTTTTCTGACATCCAAAGCAAAAAGCCTTCTCCACCCTTGCCTCCATCTCACTGTAGTCACCGCCCACTATTGCTGTGCCTTCTTCCTCTACCTGAGACCCTCAGTCACTCTTTACACCTGACCACTCCTTTGAGCTATATCATATGTAACATTGAAGAAATGCTGCATTAATGAATGAAAAAATAACCAACCATCTAGTCCACCTCAGGCTGAAAATGTCTATGTGGCCTTCCACCCTGAGTTTATTAAGAGTGAAGCCACCCACTTTCAAATTTGTCACCAGACTATATAATACTAGAGAGAGAATGACTTCGGTGGTCATCTTGTCCTCCCTCCCACATGTACAGAAATTCCTTCATCAATATCTCCAAGCGAAATTCACCCGCAACAAAGGGACATCAGCTACTTCCCAAAATACATATTCCCATCATTTTCAGCTCTCATTGTTTCCTCTCATTCTAGCTTATATTTGTCTCTCTGTGATTTTCTTACTTTCTGTTTCTTGTGTCATAGTTAGTCTAATCTTGGTTCACGGATGTTTGGTACAGTTCTGATGGTCACTTGAAACTTTCCAGTTACTCATGTGACCTGAATTTCAGACACTTCACCTCCCTGTGTGCGGTCCTTTAGATATACTGCAGCTTATCAATATTCTCTTTAAAGCATAAATAAGAAAACTGAAATTCATATTTCATGTGTGACCTCCATTTCCAGGGTAAAATGTAACTGTGTTCTCCCTTGTTAAATTGATGTAGATTTTATAATTAATGTGGATAATAATATCAGTAATGCTCTCATATTTAAATTATTAGCTCTGTTCTCATTTTTGTCTCCCATTTTTCAGTTTTTGGATGAAGTCTTTTTATATCATTTTCATTCTTACTAGTTAAATAAGTAAGTCATTTAAGCTACTGCATAGCTCTCTAAGTAAAGCATTTCCACCTCCATTTTTTTCTTAACAGGTTTGCAGTTGTCATTTATTAATCAAGTATTTTTTTAAGGACTGGATATATATATCTGTGCTGGCATTTAAATAATGTGTTAGAAAATGTGATTGGAGTAAATTCTATTTTTAGAAATCACTGAATTTTATTATTATCGGTTCCTTTCAAATTACTTCTGGTGAAATTTTTCATTTAGATTAAAATAGTATGCATATTATGGTGTTATCTTAGTTTTAAACTATTTTAGCATGCAATATCATTATTTGTTTCATGTTCATGTGATCTGCAATTGTTTCATAGTCCTGAACTAAAATATATCATTGCATTTGTGTTTACTAGCTTCTCACTGTATTTCTAGCAATACTTACTTGTAAACTTTGTTGTGGAATCTGTTTTTCAAATGCTAAATAAACCTTTTGGAATTTAACACATATAATCTATCCTTAAACTTACTAACATGATGGCACGGGTATGAAAACATAATAGCGCTTACTGAGAAGGTGAAAGACAGAACAGAACACAGGATATATATATATATATGAAAAAAAAGGTGAGAGAGGCTAAAAAAGGTTCTATGCAGAAGAGAGAAAGCAGAAAATACACATGCACAAGGTGGGAAACCAGCCCCAAACAAACCAATTCAAAGCATAGAACTGAATCTGCACATTCTCTTTACAGTTGAACCTCCCAAATGACACTGAAAAGACTAAGATTGGTTTAATGTCTTAATAAGGAACACAGCTTCTCCATCCAAAGTTCCCAAATCATCCTCAGTGACAGCCAATTAGTTATTTTCTCCATTCATCACAAGTCATACTTCAGTAAAACACAATAAAAATGAATTAGTAGGAAAAGGAAATGAAAAATAGTATGCATATTATGGTGTTATCTTAGTTTTGTTGTAAACTATTTTAGAATGCAATATCATGAAATAGCATGAATTGAAAAACACCTGAACTGTTCTATTCTCTGTTCCAAAAGGTGTGTCCAGTGATGGGATGTCTCTGTAATATCAAATTCTATTAAAGATACTTAATATTTACGTTCAATTTCTATACCTCTTTCATCACAAGCCAGTACCTAAGAGCCCGTAGATCAGCACAAGGCTGCAGACTCATCTGTGTTGCACAATTGGAGTTTTCTTTTATGGTAGTTAAACCAGAGAAGTTCTGGACTAGAGGTACCGGCAGAACTGAGGCAGGTGTCAGGAGCTGTTCTTAAAGCAGAGGACTGGGTGTGAGCGCTCTGATAGCAGAGAGCACCACCCACCCCTTGCCCTCACTCATCGCCAGAAGGTTGACATCCAGGCACAAACAATTCCTTTAGGAAACAGGAGGATTTCTGTGGGAGGTCACTGGATGTTAGGGGTTACCTGAACACAGGGAGCGACGTTTCTCTGCCTGCTGTCCTATACTGGAGCCCTCCAGTCTACAAGGTACACGCAGGTGCAGAAAGCTTCTAACAAGCAGTTTGGGGCCACCATCTGGAATATATTTGAACATCCAAGCCTTGCCAGACATTTGAAAAAGCCTTGAACATGAAACACAGAAATCAAAACAGAAGAGCAAAAAAATTCTCAAAGGAAATACAAAAAATGCATAGAATAGAAAATATTATAATTAACACCTTCACATAAAATATATTGCATCCATAAATAGTACATTATATTCACTTTGTTAAACACAGATGGAGAAGTGTACAAATCATGAATAAATTATCACAGATAAATTACCACATGAATAAATTAACACAAAGTGAACATAAATGGGCCAAAAAATAGAATATTACAAGCACCTCATTACTCTCTCCCTCTTTGCCAACAGAAATAACTCTGTGGCTTCTAATACCATGCATCAGTATTTGCCTGGTTTCAAATTTCATGATAAAATTCTAGAGAGAGCATTCCCTCGAATTATGTTGATGCTTTTCCTCTACATTTTACTTCTCTTCCTATCTGCTTTTTCTATTATGCTCTTTTCCATCATGTTTATTCAGCCTTAATGTTCTTCCAAACTTAGACTTCATGTATTAAATGGATTTTCTTTCATTTCCAACTGTGTCCTGGTCCATCTCCTCTCTTTCCAAAACTTTTCTTCCTCCAATCACTCATAACTGAATTCTTTTAAATTCTGATCTTTGCTGTTATGTCACCTACCCTATCGCTTCTTTAATTTCTTTTAGCTCAGTTTGAAATGTTTGGTTGGAGTTTCTATCTATTTTTGTGAGCCTGTCTTCCAGGCTCTTGCAGGCTGTGCTTGTGGGATGTTTGTTAATAAATGCATGAAGACCCATGGAATGCGAGGACCTACTGGGCAGAGAGAGGAATCAAGATGAATGTCCTGGTGACAGCCGCAGCTGGTCCAACAGCGAGCTCCGTGCTGGAATGACCATTCAGAGGCGGGCTGAGCTGTCAGGATAGCCAGGACTTTATACACTGCATTAGTCAGCGTCCGGGCGTAGGGTACTACAGGAAAGTTTGTTACTCCGGGTAGGGTGTCTGTGCTGCTGGCAAAATGCCTGAAGAGGCGGACAACCAAAGCTGCCTGGCCACAGCGCTATTATCAGCAGTGGCAACGAGTCCTTTGTGGGAAGCCATCTGGGCTGTCTATCTTGGTTTTCACTACACAGGCACCCCGCTGTTTCCTATCGGGATGTTGTTTTGCTGGGTTGTTTAGTATAATAACTTCACATGGGACCTGAGCAGGATTTTTTCTGAGGGCATGTTTCCGTGAGACTGGTTTTCTTGAACGTTTTGAAGGCAGGCAGGTTGGCATACTATTACTAATTTTGTAACTGTCGAGCGCCCTCTTGTGCTGTCATCAGAAAATATTCTACTGTTAACTGGAGCTGTGAACTCCCCTTGTTTGGGCACATGTTCTCAAATCGGCCAATGGATTTTTAAGTTATTCCCCCTGGCAGTTGTTTTTTTGTCCTTCTTCTCCCAATATTAGGACTGCCAGAAGAAGTCGTTCTTCTCTGCCTTCTCTTTCACAATTTTCAGCACCATATTTTGAGTTCCTTGAGTATATTTTGTTGACTTGATTTTTTAAAAATGTGGCCATGATGATCTTAATTTCCCTTTTGTATTCACTTTTCCACTTATTTTTAAATTAAGGAATAACATATATAAATAAAATTAAAGTATTTTAAGTGTAAGCTATTTGTTTTTGCAAATACATCCACCCATTTATCCATCTCACCAATAAGGAAATACAATATTTTGCCACCCAAACTCTATTTCATGCCACTTTCCAGTGGACTACCGACCTTGACACAACACAGTATTGATATCTTTTTCAAGCTTTATTGAGATATTGACATCTCACTGTGTAAGTTTAAGGTGTACAACGTGATGATTGATGCACCATATATATTGCAAAATGATCACCTCAGTAAGCTTAACATGTCCATCTCACTTTATTACTTTTTGTGGTGAAAACATTTAAGATTTTGGCAACTTTTAAGTATATAATTCAGTGTCGTTAACTATAGTCACCATGCTGTACACTAGACCCCCAGAACTTAATTCATCTTATAACAGGAAATTTGTACTCTTTGATTAACACCCCCCATTTCCTCACCCTCCCCACCCCAAGCCCCAACCCCCTGGCAACCACCATTCTGATTTTTGTTTCTATAAGTTCAGCTTTTTTAGATTCCACATATTAGTGAGATCATACAGTATTTCGCGTTCTCTGTCTGTTATTTTACCTAGTATAATATCCTCAGGGTCCACCCACGTTGTTGCAAATGGCAGGATTTCCTTCTTTTTTATCACTGAATAATGATATATATAAATTGCTGCATTATATTGCTGAATAATATGTATTTACATAATTTCAGTAAATTGTCCTAGTCTTCTGCCTATTTTAATAAGACTTTTAAAATTATTGAATTCTAGTATTTATAAATAAAACTTGAATCTGTTTATAGATAAAGTTGTTTGTAAGATATATGTATTGTGGATATTTTCCCTAAGTCTGTAGCTTGCATTCCCACTTTCTCAATAGTGTCTTTTGATTAAATTAGCTTTTTTTTCTTTTATGTCTGGTACTTCTTGTGTCTTGTCTAAGAAACACTTTCCTAAAACAGGGTTAAAGAAACCTTCCCTGGTATTTGCTTCTGGAAGCTCTACAGCATTAGCTTTTACCAATGGTGTCAGGTTCATTTGTTTCATCTTTTAATCAAATATATTGAGACGTGACTTATGCACAATAAAATATTAAAATAACATTAAAATGAAATAAATTTAAATACAATAATCACCTTTAGGTGTATACTTTGGTGTGTTTTGACAAATACGTACATCCAGGTAATCACCACCATGATCTATATAAAACATTTACATCACCCCAAAATTTTCCCTCATGCCCCTTAACACCACCACTGGTCTCACAAAGCAAAAGATTGCTTTGTCATTAAACATTCATTTGACAACACTACAATTTCATATAAATGGAATCACATAGCATGTACTTTTTTGGCTTCTTTCATTCAGCATGTTTTTGAAATTTATCCATGCTATGTGTGACTTAGTTTCTGTTCCACTGTACAAATATACTACAATTTATTTATCCAGACACCTGAAGATGGACATTTTCAGCTCTTAGGAATAGAGCAACACAAGTATTTGTGTACATGAAGTTACATAATTGTATGGAGATATTTATTCTATTAAGCAAATATCTAGGTATGTGACTGCTGAGTCATATTGTAAATAGGTATGAACTTTATAAAAGTTGCCAAACAATTAGAGCAGTTTTGCCATCTTATACTCTCAACAGCAGTAAATGAGGACTGCCGGTTGTTTGGTGTAGTCAACAAAACTTACCAGCCTGAATTTCATGCATCAAGTCGTTGCACAATGGTATCCAATTGCAGTTGGAATTATATGAATTTCCTTCATGACCAAAGATGCTGAATATCTTCTTGTGTGTTTTGGCCATCTCTATATATTCTTTAGTTGCATGCCTTTCAAATCTTTTATTTTTTTTCTTAATCGGCATGTGTCTGCCTTTCAAATTTTTGGATTGAATTGTTTGTCTTTTTATTGGATTGTAAGAGTTGTGTTCATTTTCTAGGTATATTTTTATCATGCATATATTATGCAAATATTTTCACTGTTGTAATTTGCTTTTAACTTTCTTCCTGTGTCTTTTGAAGAGCAGTTTTCTTTAGTTTTGATAAAGTCCAACTTATTGATTTTGAATTATATAGTTGAGTGGCATATTCAAGAAATGTGTGTAAAACCTAAGCTCACTAAGATTTCATCCTATTTTTTAAAGAAGTTTTATAATATCATCTCTTACAGGCAGGATATGATCCATTTCCAGTTAATTTTTTATATGGTACAAAGAACAGCAAGATTTTTTTTCTGCCCAAATGCACCAATGTTGAAAAGATTATCCTTTTATCATTGAATTGCTTTGGCAGCCTTGTTGGAAGTTGATTATACAAATGTACATGTTTCTGGGCACCCCATTTTGATCTGTTTGTCTACACTTATACTAATACCAAATTGTCTTTTTAAATGTAGTCTTATAAATAAGTCTTGGAATCAGTATAATTCCCTCTGGATTCTGCTCTCTTGTGTCCTGGGACAGTCAGATGAGGAGGTGCTATACCGTAGACCTTGATGGGAAGTCACCCTCTGGAGTACTGGAGGAAGCCATCCATGGAAAACTGCCTCAGTATGGAAATTTCTGGGAAAATGGCTGTAGGGATGGCACTGCTGGGCGTGCCGTGCACTGGGTGTCCCACCTGCTGCTGGCCTCCAGGCAGAGGAGAGCCCACTAGAACCAGGGAGAAGACCCCCTTCTAACTCTAGAGCCCCTTCAGCATCTTCTGCTGACAAAGTTTAATATCCTGTCAAGAGTCAAGGGAGAAATTTTGCAGTATCACAATCAGAGCCACTAAAGGAAGGTCTGGAGCTGAAACACAATCACATCCTTAATTTTGCATTCTACTTAGAGTTAATATTGTATGACTACACCTGAAATATAGAAGCTGTGGAATTCCATAGATCACTTACCCCTACCCTATCCTTTATGTATAGTGTATTACATCCTTACACATTAAAAACCCATATAAGTGTAATAATTTTGCTTTATTCACAAGTATTCTAAAAAAATTAAGAGAAAAATAATTTTACATTTACTCAAATATTTATAATTTTAATCCTCATCATTTCTCCTTGATGATAGGTTTTGATATCTGTATTTGTTCATATTATCCTGAAAGTAAACCTGAGGTTTTTGGAGCAAGGATAGATCATTTTTACTTATACTGACAACTGAATAGATACCTATTGACCTAATCCTTCAGGGGTTATGTGATGAGAAGCAGATGTCACCCTACACATATGGGGGTTGGTACTACATAAGAGAAATCCTGAACTTAGGAAACTGGGAGCTTATACAGAGTGGAATAGTTGTTACCCTCTCCTGAGAGAGAGAGAGAGGAGTATTTTCTCCCTTGCTGTTTGTAATCATTTGGAAAATAAACCGGTTCCATGGTTCTAGATTTCATCCCCCTTTGAAATGTAAATACATAAGTCTGAGAAGGTAAAATTATTTAGCTATATTTTGGGTTTCAAGGCCTGTCCTTTAAGCTAAGTTCAAAGTTTCTTCACTCAGAAAGCCCTAGCTGTGAGGAAAAATGAAAATATTCCTTTTGTGGTACTCAACGACTTACATTTCTGTCTGGTATGATTGCCTTTTCACCTGAAAAACTTCATCTATTGGTGACAAATTCTCTTAATTTTCTATTTATATATAATATCATTTTATTTTGCCTTCCATCTTGAAGAATATCTCCAGGAAATATAATCCTGAATTTGGTCATTTTATTAAGTTTTTTTTCCTTTCATCATTTTTAGGATTGTGCTCCATTGTTTTCTGGCCCCCGTTGCTCTCTGGTAAGAAATCAGCATCACTTTCACCTCTTGAATGATGATGTTTTTGTTGTTTGTTTTTATTTGTTTGCTTGCTTTCAGGATGTTCTTTTTATCTTTTATTTTTTGCAGTTTGACTGTAATGTGCCATGGCATGTTTTTTTTTTCATACTTATCCTGTCTGAGATTTGTTGGGACTCTTGAATCTGTGAATTTATGTCTATAAGAAAATTTGTGAAATTTTTGGTCATTGTGTTTTCAGGTTATTTCTCTACCTAGTTCTCTAGTACATTCCTTCTTTGAACTCCAATTATACATGTGTTAGACCATTGAATATAATCCCTCAGGGGCTTGAGGTTCTGTTTCTCTTTGTTTCATTTTTTTCCCGTCTTCTTCACATTGGGTTCTGTCTGCTGATCTCTCTTTACATTCACTTTTCCTTTCCTCTGTTATCTCCATTTTCCTGCTGATGTCATCTGTGAACTTTTTCAGATAATGGATTTTTCAGTTCTGTCATTTTTCTTAGGTTCTTTATTCCTTCTAAATAGTTTCTATTTTCCTCCTAAGATTTCTTATATGCTTATCCCTTGTAAGAACACTTTTCTCTGCAGCATTGGGCATAGTTATCATAGATGCTTTAAAATCTTGGTCTACTAATTTCAACATTGACAGGTATCTATCTCATTAGGTCTAAATTAATTGCTTTCTTTCTTGAGAATGGCTGTATTTTCCTTGTTCTTTTTACATGAAATAATTTTGGATTTAAACTATGATTTGGATATAAACTAAATTTTGGATATAAGGCTGTAGAGACTCTGCTTTATTAACTTGACAATTGTTATTTTTAGTTTTAGCAAGCAAATAACTTAGTTGGACTCCAGTTGGAAATGTGTTTTCATGGTTGGTAGTTCAAATCTGTTTAATCCTTTCATACTTCTGGTCTGCTTTGGGTCTTTGTGCTTCAGGGGTCAGTCAGAAATCTGGGCAGAATATATACACAGAATTTGAAGCAGTTTCTTCTCTGGCTGTCTCATTTCTAGGATTTTCTCCTCACCTTCTAGCAGTTGTGGTTACCCCAAACTGTATTCTCTGGTTCTTTATGCCAGGAAGTCTGTTTTCTTTTTGAGTTTTAACCTTCTCACAAACAGTACTGACTGTGGCCTTCATTTTAAAACTGAAACCTGTATCAGAGAGAAATTCATCCTGTGTACTTACCTTCTTCCAAGTGTTGACTACACTCTACATCTGCCTGTGTTTATCCTATCTCCAGTGCTTTTTAGTAGTTTTCCTTTGTGTTTTTCCCCCCCAGAGTTTGCAGTTGGTACCTTCAGGAGGGTTGATCCACTAGGAGTTACTCAGTGAAACCAGAAGCAGAGTTCCTACCTGCCTTTACTTTTATGACAGGTCAATCCCATAATGTTCATGTAACATTTGTATGCAATTAAAATGTTTTCCCTAATTACTACTTAGTCATTGATTCAATTGAAAATATATACAGAAAATTTAAAATTATGTAAGTGCTTTAAGAAGAAAATTTAATCCAAGAAATTATGTCTCTACATATATTGGGAAGTTTGAAAGAGTCAGGAGTCTGACACTGGAATTGTTGATTTCAAGAACACATGACAACAGCTGAAACCCACAGTCAGGGAAACACTGCTGCCGCTAGTGTCACATCTTTACAAATTTCAATACTCACACAACTTGGGAGCAGAAACTGAGTTAAACTCCTATAATATACTCTCAACAATCAGATTCTTATTTGGCTATCTGTGTAAAGAAGATAAAAGAAAGAGCTCAGTTTTTCCTTCCATTTTTGCTACCATGAGGAAAAACAAACAAAATAAAACTGAAATAGAGGAGAAAGGAGAGCTAAGAAAATAGGTAAATTGAGCCTTTGATGGTATCATCATCTATGATTCATGATTTGCTTGTAACTTATTATTATTTGATGTGCTGATGTGTGTTAAGATATAGGAGTGATGGAGTCCTTTTCCTTTTCATGTACTGAATACAATTTAACTTGGATTTTTTTTTCATTTTTTGCAGTACAATAAGACATAATATAACCAGGAACCATTTCAAGTGTGTCAATTGAAGGACAAACCTTACTTCCTCCCTCCTTTGCCATAAGGTTAGGTATAATAAGGCCTGTGAAATCACACATTGTTCCAATTTCTATTCTTTCTAGAAAGAATCTTGATTAAATTCCATAAATAGGTATGTGAGACTGAAAATCTCTTTTGAATTACATCACTAAGAATGGAGGTTTAATACTTTCATCTGCATTTTTTCCTGTTACTTGGATGAAGCCAGCTTATGGAAAAAAGAAGTCTAGCATAAAGAGTGAAGCTAAGTCAAGTGGAAGAAAGATAAAAATATTTATTAATTCAACAAATATTTGTTGAATGTCTACACTGTACTAGGCAATATCCTAGAGATAAGGCTAACATATTTAGTGAAACAGAAAAAAAAATCTCATGGAGATGAAAAACAGGGATATTAGAAAGAGAAAAATATAATCATAAGTGCACATAAAATTGTGATTCATGTTAGAGAGAAAAAGTAAATTATAGATGAGAATTTTTTTAGGGGTCAAGACTCAGCATAATAATGTAATGCAGGTCCCTGAATAGAGTAAGATCTGACCTATGTGTTTTGAATTTCTCAGTTATTTAAACTAATGAAGGAAAAAACCCCTTTCCTATGCTAGATTATATCATGTTTTTTTTCAGTTGAAAATCACAGAACCTACTGGTCTTCTTTTTATAATTTTTAAGATTTCTTCTTTTCTCTTTCCATTTCTCTCAATCATTTTTGTACAGAGCATGTTTTGTGCACTGGCTTAGGTTCTTTAGAGAAACAAAACCAACAGAATATAGATCTTGATCTCAGGATATTTAGCTGTCAGGCTGGAGACTCAGGAAAGCAAATGATAAAATTCCAGAACAAGTCCAAAGACCTGGCAAGCAGGACAGCCAGTGTCCCAGTCCGTGCCAAATCCTAAGGCAACAGAAAACTAATGTTCCAACTCAAAGACAGGCAGAGAAAGAGAAATAGCACTCAGCTTTGTTGTTCTCTTCAGATCTTCAGCAGATTGGATGAAGCCCACCCGCACTGGGGAGGGCAATCTGCTTTTCTCAGTCTATTGATTCAACTGTTAATCTCATCCAGAAACACCCTCATAGATACACCCAGAATAATATGCAGCCAACTATCTGGGTACCAGAGCCCAGTCAAGTCTACACATAAAATTAACCATCATAATTTGTTAGCTTTTACATGACATAGTAATTTTGAAGTTTAGGTATCTTCTAATAGCTGCTTTCATTGTATCAAATATGCAAATTTATTTTTCAGTGCAGAAATGTTTCCTAATATTATGTACTAGATATGTTTAAGTTTTTCTTCTTGGCGATCCCACATTTTTAAAATAATTTAATTCTACCGTTAACATATACTATATTCTTTGTTTTCACCTAGTATGTTTTTTTCTTTAATACAATATTTAAGTTTTTTTCTCTTCCTTACTCTTTGGGGTAGAGAGAGGATCAGTGGAAATGAGATTCCTTGAGAGCTTACATCTCACAGATTCCTAAACAATGTACATATAGAAATTACAATTGATTTCCTCCAGTAAATGCTAGAAAATATAACTGAAACCTATGCTTCATATTGTTCGTATGACATCCTTGGGGTGGTGCCTGATTACACTGCAAAAGCCAAGAAAGCCACTTTTAGAGTAGTGTGGACCTTGTGGTTTGGAGATGAAGTCACTGGGGGATGATACATAGCATTGACAGACACAACTTTCCTGGAGACAGAGTGTCTCAATTTAAGTTCAGTTTGTGTACTTTTCTCTGAATATGGAATTAAAAGGATATCCATGGCTTCTTCCTTCCCTGTGTGCATGAAGCATACTAGAATATTTGAAAGGAATATGTTTCATGCTAGGTTATCAGGAACCTGAGTTTAAATTCTAATAAAAAGGAATGACTGTATTTAACTTCCTGGAAAAGTGTCTTCAAGTGCATGAGAATGAGTTGAGAGGCAGCTCCAAAGTCCACAACAGTTGTGTTGAGAAGTCATTTTAGCAACTTAATGGCACTATATTTATTCCTGCCCGAAACCTCAGAGATCTTTGAACAGGTTTCTTTAAAGAGCTATGCAGTACCAAGGCTGAGGACTTGGCTAGTATCCTGTGGAGAAATGTTTATTGAGGAAGGTACAGTAAGGAGGCCAGATGTCCAGGAAATCCAAGAATTCAGCAGCTACTAGGAGGGACTGTGTACACATTTGAATCATGCTGAAGGTCACTTTTGGTAGCCTCTGAACATGAGATAACCTGGAAAGAAAAAGACTGAGTCAAGAGTCATCTCAGTTGGGAGTTTCTGCTGCCCTGAGGGCAACTGCTGGGGGCTGCCAACTGCCATATCTGGGAGCCACTGGCAGGCGCTACAGCAAATGGAGGCTGGTGGGGGAGGACCTTGTTGCTAAGTGCCTTCAGTCCTCTCTGACAGCCCCTTGTGAGTCACTCATGACACAGGAGGGAGGGTAGAGAAAGTGGATACTTACGTATGATTTCACTGAAGAGGACAGACTGCAGTTCCAAGAAATTGAAGTTCTAGAAACTGTGTTGGCTGAGTCCAGCACTAGGGAGCCTGACTTTCAACTTTATTTCAAATACACGATAGAAAATCAGCAGCACATGAATATAAAACAGGCGCTTAATTTTTTTTTTCCCAGCCCCAAACACCCCTCTCATCTTTCTTGGGTCAGACTATCAGAGAATTACAGGAAAACATGAGGATACCGGTGGACCAGCCAAGCCCTCTAGCATGTGACCCACAAGGCTTTAATCCTGCTCCTTACCTGGGAGGCAGACACTTGATGAGAGATCTTCCCATCCTGAGGGAGCTAGGAAGAAGCAGAACACCACCTCTGTGACCTGCGCCGAAATGCTCCATGACTTTCCTTCAGTTCTCAGATCTGCTCTGTGCCGCTCTTCTTCAAGGTCCTGGTTTCTCAGCAAAGACATCTCTCTTTTCCTCATTTCTCACACTGTGCTACTATGCCCATCTCCTTGGTGCAGAAATGGAATCTGTGGGTTTCCCATGAATCTAGACTAAAAGGGAGAACTTTGTTTCTTCTTTTGCAATGATGAAGCAAGGCTTTATTTGTCCTGCTCAAGCCCAAGGAAGAAAAGGTCGCCCCTCTTCATAAAAGATCTCAGAAAAGACAGCTCTGCGTTACCTCCTGAAGTATGGGTTTTCCACATTCATGTCTTCTTCCTTAATTTGCACTTGGCTTCAGCTCCTAATGAGCTACAGGCAACTGGGACTAATTTCCAAGTAATTGCCAATGCCAATTTTTTCCCTCTTCCCTTTTTATCCCATCGGACCTGTGAGAATGGGGCCCTGGGGTGTTTTCTGTGTTCTCTTTGCCCATTGAAAGGATTGGAACTATGTCAAAAATAATGTTGCACTAATGGCTCCCTGGAGTTTTGGAAACTATAAATATAAACCAGCATGTTGGGACTAGCCACAACTAATAAGAGACAAAAGAAAAACTCTTCATTGATGATTTGGGGGCTACTTCTCAGAATTCTCAATAAAGGAGGTAGGAACACACAGTCTTGGGCATTGAGATGTCTGTAGTAGAAAGGAGTAGAGTAAAACCATTTCTGAAAAGAAATGATTGTATGATACTAAATTTTTTAGTCTTATTTGATTAGATTTCTGGGTTTCACCAGACCCAGGCCAGGTTATTTTATGTGGGAAATTGAGTGAAGATAACCTTTGGGTCTACTGATTGAGAAGTGCCAGTCACCAAGATAATTTTAGAAATGTTCTAATTATATTGTGAGTTTGTCTGTTTATCTCTAGCTAGTGAAAAAAAGAGCATGGGAAGAGAGCAAGGCACAAATATATATATGGTAGCTTGAAAACATGGAGAACTGTACTATGCTCTGGGGAGGTAAAATAAGTATCACCAACTGTAATAGGGACAAGGATGGTTTCAAACACATGCCCCACAATATGCTCCCTAGAGCCCGTGGAATGGGCTCCCTCTCCCTCTGTCAATCATCTCTGAAAGACTGATTCCTGTAGGAGATCTTCCCTGATAAATGAAAAAGAAAATGCAGACACCTACAACTCCCTGCCAAGAATGAGCTTTCAGCATGTAGTTCCCTCACTCCCATCTGCACTTGTCACATCCAACCATTCTCTGGTGACAGTGGCAGATTAAAAAGTCTAATAAGCAATGAGGGGTTCAAAGAAGTGAGTGAGTATCTAACAGAGATGTCTTTCTTTACAGACCTCCTGCTGTCTTTAGACCTCCCTGTCCTAATATCCTGTGGACAGATAGCTACTGCTTAAACCTCACAGATGGGAACTGAGGAAGTAGATAAATTACATTTCTCAGGGAAGATCCTGGCAGTGCTGTTTTGTTAGCTATCAGTTGATGAAGTGCTGTGAGGAGCCAGAGCAGTAATGCTAATAATGATAATAAAAAGCAGCGGCAGGGCGTTCATGAGCCCTGGGGTTCTACCCCTTCTCGGTTGGGTGACAGACTAGCATGTGGGTCAGACCATCGTGACTATGCTGTGTGATCTGGTAGTTTGTGGGATGCATCTCTGTTCCCAGACACCTCCTTCCAAGGCTTAATATTCCGCCCTCCCTTTTGCAGATGCCATCTAAAAAATCAAATGTTTAGTCATCAATTCACTGAACAAATTGTTTTTAAGTGGCAATTTGTTTTTATATGTTATGGGGAATGCAAAACTGCCCCCAAGGCATTTACACTCTGGTATATGAGAAAGCAGAAGCTGCTGTCTTTCAGGATACATTCTTGTACACAATAGGATGTTGCTGAATAACTTATGAGAGGGGTCAGTTCATATCACTCTGATAATTGGAGACCAGAGTGCAAACATTTGGTGAGCAAGACCGGATGGAAGGTGGATGAAGGCTTTCCAGGTGAAGGGAAAAAGATGAGCAAAAGCACAGAGGTGAGATGCTGCAAGATGAGAAAGGTAGTCTTGCTGTAGAAAAACTACCTTTTATATTGGCAAGACTGCCTTTGGGAAGAGGAAGGAAGAGTCGGTGAAGAAGGCAAGATGACTCAGTGTCATTCCTGTTAAGAATGGTACTTTGCTTACTTAATATAAGTAAAGGACATAATATAAACAATAAATATTTATTGTACATATTTATTAATTTAATTTATCATAAATTAACACTTTAAAGAATGAATTAATTAATGGAAATGGTGACTTGTCTACTCAGACATGTCAAATCTATCCAGTAACCTACTAGTCATCATGTTCCACGTAGATAGAAAAATGAAACTGGTACTTCTGCTCCATGCCCTCTCTTGAAAGTAAGGGAACTCGAAGCAGAAACACTCAGAGATGGTATGGATGAGAGAACTAACTGTACCTCAGATCAGCAGTTGGTCTCTTGAATTGGGCTACATTAGCTAAAGAATTTTCATTTTGTAACCCACTTCTGTGCTTTTATTTATTCAACTATTTGGTTGTTTTTGATTTTTTTATTATATTAAATTCAAGTTGAATTAAGGGGAAACGAATTTGCCTACCCTTTAGGAGGAGAAATTGGAGATGAACTTTGAGGTCAGGTGTGTCCAGTACAATGGTGAGGTCTGTTAGAAATCTAGGGAAAATGTGAAGAGATATAATGGCTATATTGGAGAAGGTCTGATGGGTTGGATTCATCTCTTTTTGAAGTTTAAAATATGATACCAACAAAACTCTAAATCAGGTCTGTCTTCTTGGCAGAATGGTAGACAAGAACATCAGTGATTGTGAGAACTTTGTATTTTACCAGAGCTACTTAAATGCACTAAGATTGCTTCCAACTCCTCTCTATCAAGTGGGTCAAAGAGATTGTGGGACAAGATGAAAGGATGAACTAAAGTCAACACAATAGTGTTGTCATTAAAAATATACTTGAGTAGAAGTTGGGCTTGAATGTCAGTCTAGTAGTTTTGTGAAAATAAAATAATAGGGTTTAAAAAATAAAGCCTTAGGTAGATGTGTGCTTAAAGTATGTCCAAAAAGAAACTTAAGAAAAACTAGCAACAACTTCCTGGAAATTCACACATACAGCAAAAGCTGACGTTTACCAAAAACTTTCAATGTGCATGTGCTCTGCTAAGTGCAGTACTTTTCATAAGAAACCCAAAAGGGAGGTACTAGTTGTATCTTTACACTACAGATGAGAAAACTGAGGCACAGAGAAAGAGCATAAGTGACAGAGTTAGGATTATTACAAAAGAAGTTTTCAGACATTTCCATTCCTTAATTGCTATTCAAAGCAGGCACTGTGAAAAAATTACTTCAACCCTATAAGAAATTCAGAAATGTTGCTGGAAATATTTAATCTAAGTTCCATGAATTGACATGAATGATAGGGTATTTTCTACTCACATTAGTCTTTCTCCTATTTGTTGTTAATAAGATCTCCTATTTATTGTTCCTCAATGCATAATGGACCTAACTACCTGCAACTTTCAGGATAACCGTTTGTTCCTTCATTCCTGTTCTCTGCAGGTCAGTCTTGCGGACCAAGTCAACCCAACTAATTTCTCCTCTGTCACAGAGTTCCTGTTGCTGGGATTCTCTAACCTTGGAGAAATCCAGCTGGTCCTCTTTGCTGTTTTTCTGTGCCTATATCTGATTATCCTGAGTGGGAACATTACCATCGTCACTGTCATACACCTGGAATGCAGACTCCACACACCTATGTATTTCTTCCTAGGGATCCTCTCCATCTCTGAGACATGCTACACCTTTGTTATCTTGCCCAAGATGCTCATAAATCTGTTGTCTACACTCAGAACAATTTCATTCATTAACTGTGCCACTCAGATGTTTTTCTTCATTGGTTTTGCTGTTACTAATTGCATGTTACTGGGGGCCATGGGTTATGACCGCTATGTGGCCATCTGTCACCCACTTCGGTACTCTATCCTTATGAGCTGGCAGGTATGTGCACAACTGGCAGCCACTTGTGCTGTGACTGGCTTTTTGTTCTCACTGATAGGCTCCCTCTTAGTCTTTGAACTCCCTTTCTGTGGCCCCAACAAGATCAACCACGACTTCTGTGACATCTTACCAGTTATCCAGCTTGCCTGTACTGATCCCTCCATCACTGAACTGTTCATCTTCATAGGTGGAGTTCTTGCACTCATAGTCCCCTTGACTTTCATTTGCATCTCTTATGGCTTCGTTGTCCATACCATCCTGAGGATCCCATCAGCTGAACGCAAGCAAAAAGCCTTTTCCACCTGTGCCTCCCATCTTTCTGTAGTCATTGTCCACTATGGCTGTGCCTCCTTTGTCTACCTGAGACCATCAGGCAAGTACTCAACCAGCAAAGATAGGCTTGTGACAGTGACCTACACACTGGTGACTCCATTGCTGAACCCCATGGTGTATTGCCTCAGGAACAAGGATGTCCATATGGCTGTCTGGAAAATGATTGGCAGAGGAGGATTTTAACCTAAAGCTCTATAATGAGAACACTTCACATCCATGAAACACCCTTTTTGAGGCCATAGCAATAATCATAAGGTTGATGGTACTGTTGTCTTTTATTTACATAGCACTTTATAACTTCATAATATAAGCTTCTCCATGGTATTATTTTGATAGGCTTAGTGGAGTACAGCCTTAAACTTGGGTTAATTGTTAATTTAGATACGAGCCTCAAATAGTCTTAAACTTGCACAAGTTAAATATTGAGATCTTTCAGGATACTTAGTTAAGGATGTTACTTACTTAGTTAACTGAGTTAAGAATACTCAGTTAGTCTCTTCCAGGAAGGATAAGGAACATATTTTGAATGGCAATAACTGTAGAAGGTTCAGCCATCACAACTTGTCAGTGGTTTAGGAGAATCTTAGTAAGGTCAAAAAAAAAAAAGAAAAGAAAAGAAAATCATGGAGAAAATGGAATAAATCTAATTGAACATCATTAATATAACCATGAGCTATCAGTGTTGGAAATAACTCAAATATATCACTTCCAATTGTTCTGTCATTGCAGGAGTCTAGCCTGCAGTAATATAGCCTTTATTTGACGGCTGAGTAGGAAGTCATGCCACTACCAAAACATCTAAGTGTTACAAAGTTCAGCCATTACATATCTTCCTCCTTTTGGTCGTAGACATTGTACCTGGAGATGTATATCTTGTAGGAGATATTTCACTTACACAGCAGCAACTCAAATATTTGAAGATGGATCATGTGTTTCCCTAACCACACCTTAAACTGGCTGATAACTCCTTTGATCCTCATGATATATTAGAGTTCACAGACCCCTCAAAATCCTGGTTATCTTTCCGTGGATCATTCTCAAGATACTTTTCATTTTGTTAATAGTATTCTCCAAATGAAGCTCCAGGAAATGTTTTAATACTCCAGGTGACTTAGGATCATCTTCTTCCTTTTTTGGAAGTCAAGTTTTTTACAAAAGTATAGCTGATATACAATATTATATTGGTTTGGGGTGTACAACATAGTTCTTTGACAATTATATACATTATTAAGTGCTCCCCAAGGTAAGTGCAGTTGCCATCTGTCACCCTACAAACACATTACCATACTATTGACTATATTCCCTATGCTGTACTTTCATTCCCATAATTCATTAATTTCATAACTGAAAGTTTGTACCTCTTTAAGGTCCTAAGTTTCTTCCTTATCATTTCCCCATTAGCACTATCACATGTGTGTTCTTCTCTGACTTGTGTCTTTTAGACCGAAGGATTTTATATTATATATCCACAATCCTGTCTTTATAAGGCCTATTTTGATTAGCTTAATTGTACTACTCTTAAAGGCAATCTCGTATGTGGTATTTGTTCCCCTAAATCTCCATCTTTGACTTTAGGCCAGAATATCCATCTCTTTTCATACCTCACTTACAATATCTAGCCTACTGATGATCACTCTTATAACCCCATTTTGTCTCTTTTTCCACAAGCTTGAATGGCAAACAGTATTTGTATAATGTGAAAATACAATTATAGTGGCTGCATGATTTCAATACATATTTATGCTCAGTGGCAAAAAGTACTATGGTTAAATACCAACACTAGTCAAGGGCCTATTGTGAGAATGATGGTAATATGGTCAGATGTTTTCCATCTTTGTTTTAGATGCTCCACAAAATAGTCACTCAGTCAGTCTCCAGAAGTTCCGTTTTAGAAGCCCTCACACTTGACTTTTGCTCCATTGCATCAAGGGTAGCATAGAACATATGCTCTTCTCTAACACCTGTGAATTCTAAAAAGTAATAACTCATCCCTTGAACAGTGTGCCTTCTTGGAAATAAGGTTAGATTGGTGGGTAAAGAAGAACAGATTAATTTGTGATACCACAGGAATTTCCTGTACTTCACTAAGACCTCAGCAATTTTATAGTAATTGAATGATAGAAGCAGGAGTCTGTGGGAAAATTGGACTTGATTTTAAGAATTGAAATTAGGAAATCTTTTGAGATGCTTAAAGTCCCCTCTGTTGTCACAGAGACAGATGCTGTGGTTTTGTGCTCTGTGCCATCTCTCATGTCCCCTGCCACATACCTCTTGTAAGGTACTATTGTGGCAATGATAACCCCATAACATTATACTACCTACAGGCATTCTTAACGTTTATGTTCTTTGTTCCATTGTTAAAGACTTCTTTTTCTTCATTTTAACAAAACCCCACTACAGTGAAATTAAGTGTGCAGGAAAAGGTACAGAGGGTAATGCTTCCCAGATCCTGAGAGCATCCTGAAGATGGTCTCTTCCCCACAATACTCTTTTCCTCACCCCTCCCTCATCAAACTAGCTTTCCTGATTCTACAGTCAGAAATTCAAACCATCCTGCCTGATGGCTAGCTTCAGAGTTTCGTTGTAGACATTAGTCTTTTAAAAATGTTAATTTATGTAATAAAAGAAGAGATGGATGTTGTACAGCAAACCCCAACCTTTAAAATCCCAGCAATTTGCCTTACCTGTCATCCCCCATTAGCAACTGAATGCTGCTGGAGAAGATTATATAATAGATTATTACAATAAGTTCATAATCACCATCCTCAAATGGACACCCAAAACAATTTAGTAAATTTTTACATGATTTTTCTGAAAAGAAAATCAAGCCTTCTCTCTGCAGAAACTTTTGCACATATGCTCACGTCTATTAAAACACAATGAACGATTCTCCCTTTCCACAGCCTTCTGTCTCACTCCTTCCAAACACAACGCTACCTGATGACACTGCATCATTCTTTAGGGAAAAACTTGAAGTATCAGACAGAAACTCTCTTCTTGTCACTGCATTTACAAATGTACTTGCACTCCAATTGTTCTAACATTTTTTCTTCATTCTTACTGCAATGGAAGTAAATCCTGTTAACTTTCTCAATATCACTTCCATTTCATATTCTCTGCATTTGTCTATTCCTTGTTTATTGGTGCTCCCTGAATACTTCTCCATGTGATCAGGACTTTTTTATTTTATTTTCATCTTGGACAACAGGGATTGCCGAGATGGCATGATGGGAATATACACAAAATACGAAGGTGACTAAATTTTTTCAGATTGAAAAACATAAAGTCTCAGGCTGGTTATACCAATCCACTCTTACCATCCAACATGCAGACCTAAAGAAAGGCTGGAACGGCTCAAAGGAACTCAGGCAATGGGTCTTAGAGAAAGATATTTTTCTCTGTGATTTGTGAAATCTTTTAGGAAAAAGCAGGCTTAGTACAGATACTGGAAAATGAAGTGGGGAGGAATCAAATGACTGATATAAATTTAATAAATTAATAAAGCCAGCTTTCAGATTTTATTCATTATTTACTCTTTCTTCAATGATTTACTGAGTACCTGTTATGTGATGGAAGATAGAAAGGTGAAAGAAACATCATTCCTGTTTTGAAATATTGAATCTGTGACTTAACTCCCCAAACTGTTTATATAGATGAGTAGTAGTTCTCTTTTATTAAATAAAAGATGCCAAAAGTTATATTTATATACATGGTAAATGGTGTTCCCTTTTACTTTTTTTTTTAGCTCCCTCTCCTACACATTTTTAAATTAAAAGGATTGAACTGATTTTAAATGAAACAACCTCACACCAGAACAGGAACAATCATACTTAAAATAATACAACAAAATCTAGCCACAAAAACAAAATCTACAATTTCTGACATTTAACTAAAAGATACTAGACATTCAAAGATGCAAGAGAAACATAATCCATAACAGGAGAAAAATTATTCAATAGAAACTGATCCAGAAATGACAGCAATGAGATAATTATTTGGAAAGGACATTGAAATGATCATTATAAATGTATTCTATATGATCAAGAAGGTAGAGGGAAATATGAGCATGATGAGATAAATGAAAGATATAAAAACACCCAAGTCTAATTTATAAAGATGAAAATATATACTATCTAGAGTGAAAAATGCACTGGACAAGGTGAACAGTGGGCACTGCAGGAGAAAAGTCAGTCAACTTTAACAGAACAATAGGAGCGCTGCATAATATAGCACATACAGAAATAAAATTGAAAAAAGAAAACAAACCCAGAGACTTGATGACTTGTGGGAAATTATCAAGCTGTCAAATATACACATGACTGAGGTCCCCGAAGGAGGAGCAAGAAGGGAGGCAGAACAATATTAGGTGAAATAAGGGCTGAGAATTTTCCAAATCAAGGTAATATTAGCACCCACAGATCCAAGAAGCTCAACACCTGAAGCAGATTAAAAAGTAAAATGACACCAAAGTATATAAGAATCTAGTTACTGAAAATGAGTGATAAAAGGAAAATCTTAAAAATAATGAGGGAAAAAGGAACATTACATACAGACCAATAAGAATAGCAGATGACTTGTTATCTGAAATGATGCAAGCTAGAATATAATGGAGTGTGTGAAAGATAAGGGAAAAAAAATCTGTCAACACATAAGTTTTTACCCAGGAGAAATATCTTCAGAGATGAAGGTAAAATAAAGTATTGTTCAGACTGTTGGAACTGTGAATGTTTATCATAGGTAATTTGTACTATAATAAACATTAATGATATAGCTTCAGGCATAAAGAAAATGTCAAGAGATAAAAGTTTGAAATCACACAAGGTTAGATGAGAAAATACAAGACGCTAAATACATCAGTAAATATAAAATTCACTTTCTTTTACTTTTTCATCTCTTTGAAAGATGGTTGCTTAAAGCAAAACCAATGGATTCTAAGTTTCAGAATAATAGAAGCAAAATACATGGTGATGATAGTACAAAGAATGGATTACAAGGTTTTTCAGATGAAATTATATCACATTATTTGAATAGTGACAGTGATAAGTTATAAATGTATATTATATACCTAGAGTTGTGCTAGCTAATAAAATAGCTTCTAGCCACATGTGGATATTTAATTCTAAATTAATTAAGATTCAGGACAATAAAAAATTCAGTTTCTAGTCTCAGTAGCCACATTTTAATAATTGCTACATGTTTTTCTGTCCACTGCATTGAACAGCACAGATACAGATCATTTCTACTGTCACAGAAAGTTTCCTTAAAACAAACAATAGTAAGCCAAAAATGAGATAATCACGACAAAATAATTTTAAAAGGCTTTAAAGTCAGACAAAAATTAAGGGCAGAGATGATCTGGATGGATAAAATACCAAGATATACTCAGATAAAGCATATAACGTACCTACTTCAATCATGAATCTCAGGTAGGCTGAAGGTAGAAGGACAGAAAAATTATATATCATGTACACATAGATGAAATAGAAGCTACAGTGGCTGTGTTAATGTGAGATATAGTTAATTTTAGAACATGGAACATTCCTTGAGATAAAAGGTGATGTTTTAAAATAAAGTATTCAATTTACCAAAAGACATAAAAATCCTAAATGTATATGCATGTAATTACAAAGATTGAAACTTCATTAAGTAAAGCACTGATGAAAATGAATGAAAAATAGATGAATCCACAATTATAGAGGAGGTGTTAGAATTTCAGTCTGAATAACTGTTAGAACAAGTATGCCTCTAATATGTAGGACTATAGAAGATTTTTGCATGACTCCTAACCAAAATGACCTCACTGGTATTGTTGAATGCACCACCCAGAAACAACAGAATATGGATTTTTTCAGATGTGCAAGGAACACTTATCAAGGAAGGCCACATACATGGCCATAAACAAGTCTCAAAATATATATTTTTTATACTTTATTTTGGTATCATTAATCTAAAATTACATGTGCAATATTATGGTTATTAAACTACCCCCTTCATCAGGTCCCCCCCACCTACCCCATTACAGTCACTATCCATCAGCGTAGTGAGATGTTACAGAAACACTACTTGTCTTCTCTGAGTTGTACAGACCTCCCCATGCCCCCCCCAAATTATATCTGCTAATCGTAATGCCCCCTTTTCCCTCTTATCCCTCCCATCCCACCTATCCTCCCCACTCCCTTTCCCTTTGGTAACTATTAGTCCGTTCTTGGGTTCTGTGAGTCTGCTGCTGTTTTGTTCCTTCAGTTTTTTTCTTTGTTCTTATGCTCCACATATGATTGAAATCATTTGATATTTGTCTTTTTCAGCTTGGCTTATTTCACTGAGCGTAATACCCTCTAGCTCCATCCATGTTGTTGCAAAAGGTAGGATTTGTTTTCTTCTTATGGATGAATAATATTCCATTGTGTACATGTACCACATCTTCTTTAACCATTCATCTACTGATGGACACTTAGGTTGCTTCCATTTCGTGGCTATTGTAAATAGTGTTGCGATAAACATAAGGGTGCATCTGTCTTTTTAAAACTGGGCTGCTGCATTCTTAGGGTAAATTCCTAGGAGTGAGACTCCTAGGTCAAATGGTATTATTATATTGAGATTTTTGAGGGACCTCCATGCTGCTTTCCACAATGGTTGAACTAATTTGCATTCCCACCAGCAGTGTAGGAGGGTTCCCCTTTTCTCCACATGCTCACAAACATTTGTTGTTTGTGTTTTGGATGTTGGCCATCCTCACTGGTGTGAGGTGATATCTCATTCTGGTTTAATTTGCATTTCTCTGATGATTAGCAATGTGGAGCATCTTTTCATGTGCCTGTTGGCCATCTGAATTCCTTCTCTGGAGAAGTGTCTATTCATGTCCTCGGCGCATTTCTTAATTGGATTATTTGCTTTTTGTTTGTTGAGGTGCGTGAGTTCTTTATATATTTTGGATGTCAACCCCTATCGGATACGTCATTTATGAATATATTCTCCCATACTGTAGGATGTCTTTTTGTTCTACTGATGGTGTCCTTTGCTGTACAGAAGATTTTCAGCTTGATATAGTCCCTCTTGTTCATTTTTGCTTTTGTTTTACATGCCCGGGGAGATATGTTCATGAAGAAGTCGTTCATGTTTATGTTCAGGAGATTGTTGCCTAGGTTTTTTTCCAAGAGATTTATGGTTTCATGACTTACATTCAGGTCTTTGATCCATTTTGAGTTTACTTTTGTGTATGAGGTTAGACAGTAGTCCAGCTTCATTCTCTTACATGTAGCTGTCCAGTTTTTCCAACACCAGCTGCTGAAGAGGCTGTCATCTCCCCATTGTATATCCAAGGCTCCTTTATCAAATATTAATTGATTGTATATGTTTGGGTTAATGTTTGGATTTTCTATTCTGTTCCACTGGTCTGTGGGTCTGTTTTTGTGCCAATACCAAATTGCCTTGATTACTGTGGCTTTGTAGTAGAGCTTAAAGTCAGGGAGCGTAATTCCCTGTTTTATTCCTCCTTCTCAGGATTGCTTTGGCTATTTGGGGTCTTTTGTGGTTCCATATGAATTTTAGAATTATTTGTTCCAGTTCATTGAAGAAAGCTGTTGGTATTTTGATAGGGATTGCATTGAATCTGTAGATTACTTTAGGTAGTATAGCCATTTTGACAATATTTATTCTTCCTAGCCAAGAGCATGGGATGTATTTCCAATTGTTAGTGTCCTCTTTAATTTCTCTTAGGAGTGTCTTGTAGTTTTCAGAGTATAGGTCTTTCACTTCCTTCGTTAGGTTTATTCCTGGTATTTTATTCTTTTTGATGGAATTGTAGATGGAATTGTTTTTCTGATTTCTCTTTCTGTTAGTTCATCGTTAGTGTATAGGAAAGCAACAGATTTCTGGGTGTTAATTTTGTATTCTACAACTTTCCTGAATTCAGATATTAGTTCTAGTAGTTTTGGAGTGGAGTCTTTAGGGTTTTTATGTACAATATCATGTCATCTGCAAATAGTGACAATTTGACATCTTCTTTACCAATCTGGATGCCTTGTATTTCTTTGTTTTGTCTGATTGCCATGGCTAGGACCTCCAGTACTATATTGAATAACAGTGGAGAGAGTGGGCATCCCTGTTTTGTTCCTGATCTTAGATGAAAAGCTTTCAGCTTCTCGCTATTAAGTATGATGCTGGCTGTGGTTTTGTCATATATGGCCTTTATGATGTTGAGGTACTTGCCCTGTATATCCATTTTTTTGAGAGTTTTAATCGTGAATGGATGCTGTATTTCTTTCCAATGCTTTTTCAGCATCTATGGAGATGATCATGTGGTTTTTGTTCTTCTTTTTGTTGATGTGGTGGATGATGTTGATGGATTTTCGAATGTTATACCATCCTTGCATCCCTGGGATGAATCCCACTTAATCATGGTGTATGATCCTCTTGATGTATTTTTGAATTCGGTTTGCTAATATTTTGTGGAGTATTTTTGCATCTACGTTCATCAGGAATATTGGTCTGTAATTTTTTTTTGTGAGGTCTTTGCCCGGTTTTGGTATTAGAGTGATGCTGGCTTCATAGAATGACTTTGGAAGTATTCCCTCCTCTTCTATTTTTTGGAAAACTTTAAGGAGAATGGGTGTTATTTCTTCTCTATATGTCTGGTAGAATTCAGAGGTGAATCCATCAGGCCCGGGGGTTTTGTTCTTGGGTAGTTTTTTGATTACTGATGCAATTTTGTTGCTGGTGATTGGTCTCTTTAGTTTTTCTGTTTCTTGTTTGGTCAGTCTTGGAAGGTTGTATTTTTCTAAGAAGTTGTCCATTTCTTCTAGGTTTTCCAGCTTGTTAGCATATAGACTCTCATAATATTCTCTTATAATTCTTTGCATTTCTGTGGGGTCTGTCGTTATTTTTTCTTTCTCATTTCTGATTCTGTTTATGTGTGTAGATTCTATTTTTCTCTTAATAACTCTGGCTAGGGGTTTATCTATCTTGTTTATTTTTTCAACATACCAGCTCTTGATTTCATTGATTTTTTCTATTGTTTTATTCTTCCCAATTTTATTTATTTCTTTTCTGGTCTTTATTATTTGCCTCCTTCTGGTGACTTTGGGTCTCATTTGTTCTTCTTTTTCGAATTTCAGTAATTGTGTCTTTAGACTATTCATTTGGGAATCTTCTTCCTTCTTTAAATAGGCCTGGATTGCAATATACTTTCCTCTTAGAACTGCCTTTGCTGCATCCCACAGAAGTGGTGGCTTTGTGTTGTTGTTGTCAGTCTCCATATATTCTTTGATTTCTGTTTTGATTTGGTCATTAACCCATTGATTAATTAGGAGAATGTTGTTAAGTCTCCATGTATTTGTGAGCCTTTTTGTTTTCTTTCTAACATTTATCTCTAGTTTTACACCTTTGTGATCTGAGAAGTTGGTTGGTAGAATTTAATATTTTTGAATTTACGGAGGTTCTTTTTGTGGCCTAGTATGTGGTCCATTCTGGAAAATGTTCGATGTGCCCTTGAAAAGAATGTGTATCCTGTTGCTTTTGGGTGTAGAGTTCTGTAGATGTCCGTTAGGTCCATCTGTTCTATTGTGTTGTTCAGTGCCTCTGTGTCTTTACTTATTCTCTGTCTGGTTGATCTGTCCTTGGAGTGAGTGGTGTGTTGAAGTCTCCTAAAATGAATGCATTGCTATCTATTTCCTCTTTTAACTCTGTTAGTATTTGTTTCACATATGCCGGTGCTCCTGTGTTGGGTGCATATATATTTATAATGATCATATCCTCTTGTTGGACTGACCCCTTTATCATTATGTAATGTCCTTCTTTATCTCTTGGTACTTTCTTTGTTTTGAAGTCTATTTTGTCTGATACAAGTACTGCAACACCTGCTTTTTTCTTCTTGTTGTTTGCATGAAATATCTTTTTCTATCCCTTCACTTGTAGTCTTTGTATCTCTTTGGGTTTGAGGTGAGTTTCCTGTAGGCACCATATGGATGGGTCTTGCTTTTTTATCTATTCTGTTACTCTGTGTCTTTTGATTGCGACATTCAGTCCATTTACATTTAGGGTGATTATTGATAGATATGTACTTATTGCCATTGCTGGTTTTAGATTCGTGGTTACCAAAGGTTCAAGGGTTGCTTCTTTACTATCTGACAATCTAACTTAACTTTCTTGTTAAGTTATTGTAACACAGTCTGATGTTTCTTTTTTTCTCTCCCTTCTTATTCTTCCTCCTCTATTCTTTATATACTAGGTGTTTTATTCTTTGCCTTTAGTCAGTATTTGGATGGTCTGCTTTCTTTGCTATGATTTTATTTTCTCTGGTGACATCTTTTTAGCCTTAGGAGTGCTTCCTTCTAGAGCAGTCCATTTAAGAAATCCTGTAGAGGTGGTTTATGGGAGGCAAATTCTCTCAGCTTTCACTTGTCTGGAAATTGTTTAATCCCTCTGTCATATTTAAGTGATAATCGTGCTGGATACAATATTCTTGGTTCGAGGCCCTTCTGTTTCATTATGTTAAATATATCATGCCATTCTCTTCTGGCCTGTAATGTTTCTGTTGAGAAGTCTGATGATAGTCTGATGGGTTTTCCTTTGTAGGTGATCTTTTTTCTCTCTCTAGCTCCCTTTAATACTCGTCCTTATCTTTGATCTTTGCCATTTTAATTATTATGTGTCTTGGTGTTGTCTTCCTTGTGTCCCTTGTGTTGGGAGATCTGTGGGCTTACATGGATTGTGAGACTATCCTTCCCCAGCTTGGGGAAGTTTTCAGCAATTATTTCTTCAAAGACACTTTCTATCCCTTTTTCTCTCTCTTCTTCCTCTGGTACTCCTATAATGCTAGTATTGTTCTGTTTGGATTGGTCACACAGTTCTCTTAATATTCTTTCATTCCTAGAGATCCTTTTATCTCTCTCTGCCTCGGCTTCTGTGTATCCCTGTTCTCTGATTTCTATTCCATTAACAGTCTCTTGCATCTTGTCCAGTCTGCTGCTAAGCCTGTCAATGGCTTGTCTCATTTCTGCATTGTCTTTCCTGACTTCCCTCACTTCCTCCCTCAGGTCTTGCATATTTCTTTGTAGATCCATCAGTATGGTTATGACTTTTATTCTGAATTCTTTTTCCGGAAGATTTTGCATTTCCATCCCTTCAGACTCCCTCTCTGGTGTCTGGATCTGGATGAGCTTTGTTTGTACCATATTCCTCTGTCTTTTCATGGCAATAGAAGTGGTCGCTTGTAGGTGCCAAGTATGTCATCTGGACTCTTTAAGGCTTTAAAGAAAAACTAGAAAAAAAAAAGATAGAAAGAAGAGAAAGAAAGGAAAAAAAAGAAAAGAGAGAAAAAAAACCACCAACCAAAAAAAACCCATAAAAAGACGCCCGCTGGTAGTAAATTGTGTGAGGATGCTGTAACTGGCACTGTTGCTCCATCATTCCGCTGCCACGGCTGCGCCACTCTGCTGGGCCCTTTGTCGCTCTGGCCAGGGCAGGAACGAATGGGAGGCTGCTGATCTCTGTGGGAAGTCTCAGGGCAGCTACTTTTCCCCAGTCGCCAGCCATGGGGTCCGAAATTCCCCAGGACTCCCAGCCTGCTGGGCTGAGTGTGCTGGGACGACCCTGCTCCTCCGTTGGGCCCCTATCTCTTTAAGACCGCTAAAAAAATGCTCGCGCTTTTCTTTTGTCCCTGGGAGCCGGCTGTGAGGACCCGGGTACATTCCCCGGCTCAGATCCTGCACCCTCTGTCTCTCCAATCCCCGATACACTGCGCGATGTGTGTCAGTGCTCCCGGCGCAGATCACCATGGATGGTTATTTCGCAGGCCTGTAATTCCACTCCCTCCCAGCTCTGAATCCTCTCCTGACACCGGGGCAGTGGGGTGCGGGAGTGCTCGGGTCCCGCCGGGACACGGCTCCTTATCTTACCTGCCTGTGGGGTGCCGAGTCCTCTCAGGTGTAGATGCAGGCTGGGTGCTGTCTTGTATCTTCTGGTCGCTCTTTTGGGAATAGTTGTATTTGTTGTATTTTCATAAATATATACGGTTTTGGGAGGATATTTCCACCGCCCTGCTCACGCCGCCATCTTCCCGGAACTCCAACTCTCAAAATATTTTTGAAAATTTAGTTACTGAGAGGTGTTCTCTGATTAAAATTAAGTTAAACTAGAAAACAGTAACAGAAAGATATCTAGAACATGCCAGATAATCCACACTTAAATCACATACTTCTAAATAACCCATAGGCCAAAGAGAAAATTGCAAAGGAAATTTTAATGATCTTATACTGGATAAAATGAAAACATAGCGTATCAAAATTATTTTGGGGATACAGCTAAGGCCGTGTTTGAAGGGGTATTTATAGAATTAAGTAGTTGTAGTACAAAAGAAGAAACCTAACTTTTTAGGCTAAAGATAGGAAAAAAGGATATACATACACACACACACACACACATATATATATACATATATATTTTAAGTGTGTATTTATGTTATATTATTTTATATATTTTTATATATAAATAGAAAAAAATTAATAGAAAACCAATAAAATAAAAAAAAATTTTTATTGAAAAATCAATAAAGGTGATAAATCCCTAGTGAGACTGATCAAGATGAAAGAGAGAAGCCACCAAATTGGACGGTTCCGGGAAGATGGAGGAATGAGCAGGGTGGCAGAAATCTCCTCCCAAAACAACATATATCTATGAAAATACAGCAAATACAACTATTCCTAAAAGAGGGACCAGAATATACAGGACAGTGCACAGTCTGCATCTGCACCTCAGAGGCTGGTAAGACATGGAGCCGCATCCCAGCGCAACCCGAGCACTCCCCCACCCCGTGCACCAGCGGGAGAGGATTCAGAGCCGGAAGGGAGTGGAAGTACAGGCCCGTGAAATAACGAGCCCCGGTGACCTGTGCCGGGAGCACTGACGCACATCGTGTGGTGTATCGGATATTGGAGAGGCAGAAGGTGCAGGTTTTGAGTAGGGAACACGCCCGGGTCCGTGCAGCCAGCTCCTGGGACAAGAGAAAAGCGCATGCTTTTTTTAGCGCTCTTGGACAGGCGGGGGCCCAGTGGGGGAACATGATCATCCCAGCATGCTCAGCCCAGCGGGCTGGGAGTCCTGAGGAATTTCGGACCCTTGACTGGCAACTGGGAAAAGGTAGCCACACTGAAACTTCACACAGAGAAAAACAGCCTCCCATTCGTTCCTGCCCTGGCATTGCTGCATGGCCGCAGCTGCCGAATAGTGGAGCAACAGCGCCACCTACAGCGTCCTTACAGAATCCACTCCTGGTGGACATTTTCTTTTTTCTTTTTTTCCTTCCTTTTTTTTTCTCTTTTCTTTCTCCTCCTTTTTTTGTTTTTGTTTTTGTCTTGTTTTTGTTTTTTTAAGTCTTAAAGAGCCCAGCTGACATATGTGGCACCTACCAGCAACCACTTCTATCGCAATGAAAAGACAGAGGAATATGGTACAGACGAGCTCACCCAGACCCAGACAACACCAGAGAGGGAACCTGAAGGGATGGAAATGCACAATCTTCCTCAAAAAGAATTCAGAATAAAAGTCATAACCATGCTGATGGATCTACAGAGAAATATGCAAGACCTGAGGGAGGAAATGAGGGAAGTCAGGAAAGACAATGCAGAAATGAGACAAGCCATCGACGGGCTTAGCAGCAGACTGGATGAGATGCAAGAGACTGTTAATGGAACAGAAATCAGAGAACAGGAATACACAGAAGCTGAGGCAGAGAGAGATAAAAGGATCTCTAGGAATGAAAGAATATTAAGAGAACTGTGTGACCAATCCAAACAGAACAATACTAGCATTATAGGAGTACCAGAGGAAGAAGAGAGAGAAAAAGGGATAGAAAGTGTCTTTGAAGAAATAATTGCTGAAAACTTCCCCAAGCTGGGGAAGGATAGTCTCACAATCCATGTAAGCCCACAGATCTCCCAACACAAGGGACACAAGGAAGACAACACCAAGACACATAATAATTAAAATGGCAAAGATCAAAGATAAGGACGAGTATTAAAGGGAGCTAGAGAGAGAAAAAAGATCACCTACAAAGGAAAACCCATCAGATTATCATCAGACTTCTCAACAGAAACATTACAGGCCAGAAGAGAATGGCACGATATATTTAACGTAATGAAATAGAAGGGCCTCGAACCAAGAATATTGTATCCAGCACGATTATCACTTAAATATGACAGAGGGATTAAACAATTTCCAGACAAGTGAAAGCTGAGAGAATTTGCCTCCCATAAACCACCTCTACAGGATTTCTTAAATGGACTGCTCTAGAGGGAAGCACTCCTAAGGCTAAAAAGATGTCACCAGAGAAAATAAAATCATAGCAAAGAAAGCAGACCATCCAAATACTGACTAAGGGCAAAGAATAAAACACCTAGTATATAAAGAATGGAGGAGGAAGAATAAGAAGGGAGAGAAATAAAGAAACATCAGACTGTGTTTACAATAACTTAACAAGAAAGTTAAGTTAGATTGTCAGATAGTAAAGAAGCAACCCTTGAACCCTTGGTAACCACGAATCTAAAGCCAGCAATGGCAATAAGTACATATCTATCAATAATCACCCTAAGTGTAAATGGACTGAATGCACCAATCAAAAGACACAGAGTAATGGAATAGATAAAAAAGCAAGACCCGTCTATATGCCACCTACAAGAAACTCACCTCAAACCCAAAGAGATACACAGACTACAAGTGAAGGGATGGAAAAAGATATTTCATGCAAAGAAAAGGAGAAAAAAGCAGGTGTTGCAGTACTTGTATCAGACAAAATAGACTTCAAAACAAAGAGAGTACCAAGAGATAAAGAAGGACATTACATAATGATAAAGGGATCAATCCAACAAGAGGATATGACCATTATAAATATATATGCACCCAATACGGGAGCACCGGCATATGTGAAACAAATACTAATAGAATTAAAAGAGGAAATAGACAGCAATGCATTCATTTTAGGTGACTTCAACACACCACTCACTCCAAAGGACAGATCAACCAGACAGAGAATAAGTAAAGACACAGAGGCACTGAACAACACACTAGAACAGATGGACCTAACAGACATCTACAGAACACTACACCCAGAAGCAACAGGATACACATTCTTCTCAAGTGCACATGGAACATTTTCCAGAATAGACCACATACTAGGCCACAAAAAGAACCTTAGTAAATTCAAAAATATTGAAATTCTACCAACCAACTTCTCAGATCACAAAGGTGTAAAACTAGAGATAAATGTTAGAAAGAAAACAAAAAGGCTCACAAATACATGGAGACGTAACAACATTTTCCTAATTAATCAATGGGTTAATGACCAAATCAAAACAGAAATCAAAGAATATATGGAGACTAATGACAACAACAACACAAAGCCACAACTTCTGTGAGAGGCAGCAAAGGCAGTTCTAAGAGGAAAGTATATTGCAATCCAGGCCTATTTAAAGAAGGAAGAAGATTCCCTAATGAATAGTCTAAAGACACAATTACTGAAATTCGAAAAAGAAGAACAAATGAGACCCAAAGTCACCAGAAGGAGGCAAATAATAAAGACCAGAAAAGAAATAAATAAAATTGGGAAGAATAAAACAATAGAAAAAAATCAATGAAACCAAGAGCTGGTTCTTTGAAAAAATAAACAAGATAGATAAACCCCTAGCCAGAGTTATTAAGAGAAAAAGAGAATCTACACACATAAACAGAATCAGAAATGAGAAAGGAAAAATAACGACAGACCCCACAGAAATACAAAGAATTATAAGAGAATATTATGAGAGTCTATATGCTAACAAGCTGGAAAACCTAGAAGAAATGGACAACTTCTTAGAAAAATACAACCTTCCAAGACTGACCAATCAAGAAACAGAAAAACTAGAGACCAGTCACCAGCAACGAAATTGAATCAGTAATCAAAAAACTACCCAAGAACAAAACCCCCGGACCAGATGGATTCACCTCTGAATTCTACCAGACATATAGAGAAGAAATAACCCCCATTCTCCTTAAACTTTTCCGAAAATTAGAAACGGAGGGAATACTTCCAAAGTCATTCTATGAAGCCAGCATCACTCTAATACCAAAACCGGGCAAAGACCTCACGAAAAAAAAATTACAGACCAATATTCCTGATGAACGTAGATGCAAAAATACTCCACAAAATATTAGCAAACCGAATTCAAAAATACATCAAGAGGATCATACACCATGATTAAGTGGGATTCATCCCAGGGATGCAAGGATGGTACAACATTCGAAAATCCATCAACATCATCCACCACATCAACAAAAAGAAGAACAAAAACCACATGATCATCTCCATAGATGCTGAAAAAGCATTTGACAAAATTCAGCATCCATTCCTGATTAAAACTCTCAACAAAATGGGTATAGAGGGCAAGTACCTCAACATCATAAAGGCTATATATGACAAACCCACAGCCAACATCATACTTAATAGCGAGAAGCTGAAAGCTTTTCATCTAAGATCAGGAACAAAACAGGGATGCCCACTCTCTCCACTGTTATTCAACATAGTACTGGAGGTCCTAGACATGGCAATCAGACAAAACAAAGAAATACAAGGCATCCAGATTGGTAAAGAAGAAGTCAAATTGTCACTATTTGCAGATGACATGATATTGTACATAAAAACCCTAAGGACTCCACTCCAAAACTACTAGAACTAATATCTGAATTCAGCAAAGTTGCAGGATACAAAATTAACACAGAAATCTGTTGCTTTCCTATACACTAACGATGAACTAACAGAAAGAGAAATCAGAAAAACAATTCCATCTACAATTCCATCAAAAAGAATAAAATACCTAGGAATAAACCTAACGAAGGAAGTGAAAGACCTATACTCTGAAAACTACAAGACACTCCTAAGAGAAATTAAAGAGGACACTAACAAATGGAAATGCATCCCATGCTCTTGGCTAGGAAGAATAAATATTGCCAAAATGGCTATACTACGTAAAGCAATCTACAGATTCAATGCAATCCCTATCAAAATACCAACAGCTTTCTTCAATGAACTGGAACAAATAATTCTAAAATTCATATGGAACCACAAAAGACCCCAGATAGCCAAAGCAATCCTGAGAAGGAGGAATAAAACAAGGGTAATTACACTCCCTGACTTCAAGGTCTACTACAAAGCCACAGTAATCAAGACAGTTTGGTATTGGCACAAAAACAGACCCACAGACCAGTGGAACAGAATAGAAAATCCAAACATTAACCCAAACATATACAATCAATTAATATTTGATAAAGGAGCCTTGGATATAGAATGGGGAGATGACAGCCTCTTCAGCAGCTGGTGTTGGCAAAACTGGACAGCTACATGTAAGAGAATGAAGCTGGACTACTGTCTAACCTCATACACAAAAGTAAACTCAAAATGGATCAAAGACCTGAACGTAAGTCATGAAACCATAAAACTTAGAAAAAAACATAGGCAAAAATTTCTTGGACATAAACACAAGCTACTTCTTTATGAACATATCTCCCCTAGCAAGGGAAACAAAAGCAAAAATGAACAAGCGGGACTATATCAAGCTGAAAAGCTTCTGTGCAGCAAAGGACACCATCAGTAGAACAGAAAGACATCCTACAGTATGGGAGAATATATTCATAAATGACATATCCGATAAGGGGTTGACATCCAAAATATATAAAGAACTCACGCACCTCAAGAAACATAAAGTAAATAATCCAATTAAGAAATGGGCAGAGGACATGAATAGACAGTTCTCCAAAGAAGAAACTCGGATGGCCAACAGGCTCATGAAAAGATGCTCCACGTCACTTGTCAGCAGAGAAATGCAGATTAAAACCACAATGAGATATCACCTCACACCAGTGAGGATGGCCAACATCCAAAACACAAACAACACAATGTTGGCGAGGATGTGGAGAAAAGGGCACCCTCCTACACTGCTGGTGGGAATGCAAATTTGTTCAACCATTGTGGAAAGCAGTATGGAGGTTCCTCAAAAAACTCAAAATACAAATACCATTTGACCTAGGAATCCCAGTCCTAGGAATTTATCCTAAGAATGCAGCAGCACAGTTTGAAAAAGACATATACACCCCTATGTTTATCGCAGCACTATTTACAATAGCCAAGAAATGGAAGCAACCTAAGTGTCCATCAATAGATGAATGGATAAAGAAGTGGTACATATACACAATGGAATATTATTCATCCATAAGAAGAAAACAAATACTACCATTTGCAAGAACATGGATGGAGCTAGAGGGTATTATGTTTAGTGAAATAAGCCAAGCCGAAAAAGACAAGTATCAAATGATTTCACTTATATGTGGAGTATAAGAACAAAGACAAAAACTGAAGGAACAAAACAGCAGCAGACTCACAGAACCCAAGAACGGACTAATAGTTACCAAAGGGAAAGGGACTGTGGAGGATTAGTGGGAAGGGAGGGATAAGGGTGAAAAATGGGCATTACAATTAGCAGATGTAATGTTTGCGGGGGCACGGGGAGGGTTGTATAAGTCAGAGAAGACAAGTAGTGATTCTATAGCATCTCACTACGCTGAGGGACAGTGACTGTAATGGGTTGGTATGGGGGGACCTAATGAAGGGGGTAGCTTATCACCAAAATATTGCACATGTAATTGTAGATTAATGATACCAAAAGAAACTAAAAAATATTAAAAAAAATAAAGAATAAAAAACAAAAAAAAAGAAAGAAAGGGAGAAGACACAGATTATCAATATTAGGTAATAAAGAAGTGCCGTCTGTACATATACTATCAAGGAAATATCATGAACAAGTTAAGGTTAACAAAGCCAACAAATTAAATGGGCATATTATTTGAATGACATACTTTCAAAGCTCACTCAAGAATAAACCAACATGAATATCCCTATATCTATTAAAAACATAGATTTTATAGTTAAAAACATTTTACAAATAAATTTCCCAGTGCAGATTATTTGACAGGTGAATTTACCAAATATTTGAGGGGAAAATAATATCAATTCTGCACACTTGTTCCTATGGACTGAATGTTTATGTCCCCTCAAAGCTCCTATGTTGAAGCTTCAACCCAATGTGGCTATATTTGTACTTAGGGTTTTTATGCAGGCAATTAAGGGTAAACGGGGTTGTGCTCTCTCTCTCCACTATGTGAGCACCCAGGGAAAGATGCCTGTATACAAACCAAAAGACTTCTTATCAGGAGCTGAATAGGCTGAGACCTTGATGTGGGACTGCTAGTCTCCAAAACTGTGAGAAAATGAATTGCTCTTAAGACCCTTTTAAGAAAATAAAAGGCAAGCTACCCAGTGGGAGAACATACTACTAAAACATGTATTTGACACATAATTGCATCAAAGTATAAGAATCCTTAAAGCTTAGTAATCATATTAAAAATTAGTTAAAAAATAGGTAAACTATTTCAGTAGACACTTCTACAGAGAAGTTTACGAATTGTAAGTATATGAAAAGATTGTTCAAGTTAGGGAAATGCAAGTTAAAACCAATGAGAGCCCATTATATACCCTGTAAAATGACCACATCAAAAGTCTGACATTTCTTAGCATTGGTGAGGTTGTAAATCAATTGGAATTCTCATACATTGCTTAAAGGAATGCTAAGTGGTTCAGCTACTTTGCAAAAGCCTTTCTTCCAGTGTATCACTCTCTCTGTCCCACTTCAGATTAGCAGGGAGGAGCTGGCAAGAGCTCTGATTTGGGCTTGCAAGTGCCCATCACCTGGGCTACCTGGACAGGACTGCAGCCATATGATCATGCTCCTTACTAGCCTGCCTGAAAATCTCTTTTCTTTTCCTTATTTTCTATTTCCTTATTGTTTTTCTTCACCCTTTAAACAACTTTCTGATACATTCGGAACTCTTTGAGAAGACTTTCTCTCCCCCTCCAGAAATCCTAGGCCCCTATATACCCTTCTGCTTATCCCTAAGCCACATAGAAAATCCCTTTCATCAGTAGAGCACCTCACACACAAAGGTTCCTAAATTCTCTTGCTCTTCATAACACTATCAGAAAAGCAATCATACGGATTGTAGCACAGAGAATAACTGAATTCCCCAAAAGGGAAAAAAGATTATACTAGCAAAGAAAGGAGTTGTTTCAATACCTGGTGTCCTTGGTGCAAACCCAAGCTCTTTCCACATACCCACTGCGGGAACACCCTCATTCCACACAATATGCCATATCCCGTCCAAGACAGCCCAGAGGGATTGTTTTCAAAGTCATCATTAAAGTCAGAAGCATTTTGAAAATGCAAAGAATCAGTAATTGAAATTCCAATACAGGCTCTTTCTTACCCAATTCTTACCTAATTGTGTGCTGAACACCCACTTGGTGAACCATCAGCAGTAGAGGGTGAAGGTCAGAATCTCCCCCTGCTACAGCACACTCAGAATGTGGATGGGGTGTGAGGGTAGCATACCCGCCCTACCCCTACCTTATCTCTAAAGTGGTGCCTAATCAACTGGTTTCAAAAAGAAGTTGGTATACGAATCCACTGACAAGAGAAATTCATTCCCTTTCCAAAGTCAAAGAGAAATGGTAATTTGGAGAAAATGTAGTGCCAATTAACTATAAGGAAAAGAAAATCACACTATGTAAAATAGTTTCCTACCTGGTGTGTTTACAGAGCTCCAAAGCCATTGCAGTATTGTGGTTATATTCTTCCAAGGTCGTCTTCACATTCCTGGAAGCAGGCTTTGTTCTTCATTCCAAAGAGACAAAGATTGACTAATATGAAAATCAATGGCCTGAGTGTCTGAATTGTTAACTTCATCACTGTTAGTTTAGTGACCCTGGGAAAGTCCTTCTACCTTCTGGGTCTGAGTTTCCATAGCTGGGAAGTGAAAAAACAAGTCCTGATTAAGAGCAAGCTTCACTTTCTAGAGGTCTAGAGGTTTTGATATGAACTGTGAGGCTAGGCTGTATGTATTAAGATCATTTCCCACCACTCTAATCACAATGGTGTACAGCCTTTCCTTCTACCAGTTTAAAAGGATTATCTCATTATCATCATGGCTTGGGATTCCTCAGCTCTAGAGGTTTGGTTCTGATTAGGAGACCTTGAGGGATTCCTCTCTTTTTCATCAGAGGGAGCAAGAGAACTTTCTCATCCAACTTTGTAATTTGCTCTCATTATTCGCAAGCGCTGTATAGCATATGACTTGAAAACTCTTCTAGAAATCTCTGGGGATTTAAAATTTGCTGAGTGCATATTATGGCCATAAACAAGACTTTCTGCTACTTTATAGGTTTTGTTTTTGCGGGAAGGGGAGTGAATTGCACCCCTAATGTTTATACAATTCACTCTGCCACTCACCACAAACAGAATCCAGACTCTCTAGTCACCAACTCTCTTGCAGGGTATTTAAGAAGGGCTCTCAATGTTTTAAAAACTGTACTATAGGAGAACTCAGAAAAGTATAAGGAATAGTATCTTCTTACATAGGGTTTATACCTTAAGGGTGGAAAGAACATTAACAAAAAGTGAATGACACTGTAGTTTGCTGAGAGCTGAAACAGATCATACAAGAAGAGACATAGTGGACCAGATGGTCAGAGGATGTTGGCAAAGGGGGTTGGCAAAGACTCCTAAAATAAAAGAGTTGGGATTCCAGTGCCTCTGAGAATATAATATCTCATCATAGTCCAGAACCTCTCATTAGGTAATGACTACATGAAACTGATGGCTGAGCAAATATATTTCAAACATATCACATATGTGTGTGTGTATACACATATAAATATAAATATGTAATGACAGATTCTAAAGACACTTAAGACTATATGTGGATAGGAAATAAGCATTTGAAAAGGTGCTCAACAATATCAGTCCTAAGGAAATACAAATTAAAACACAATGTGATTCTGCTACACAACTATTACAATATCTATAAAAGACTGGGGAGCATAATGTTGTTAAGAATTTGGAAGAATTGTATTCATGCATTGCTGTTTGGGATGCAAAGCATAAAATAGTTTGGAATCTTGGAAAACGGCCAATTTCTGAGGAAGATTTGTCTATTCAATTCCAGACAAAATGCTATATATTGACATTTCTCTGCTCTCCTTCTACATACAAATAACCTGGAAATAATATAACAAACAATCATAAAATGACTTGAAAAGGTGAAGATGGTTAGTTAGGGATCTCAGGACTTGAAGAACAATACCACTGAGTTCACTCGGATTTCTGTGTACCTCTCATATAGCCCAGTCTGGTATGCAGAGAGCCTTGCAACCTGCAACTGGAACCATCAACAGACACAGGCAAAAAAAGAAAGGAAAATAATGTAGAAGTAAAGTGTGTTCTCTCTGTCCAAGGACCAGGAAAGGGAAGCCCAGCAGGTTTTAAAAAGGAGACTTATAGCCAGTGGCAATGGGGACTCTAATGTTCCTGCACCCGCAGTGTAAATAGTGCTATAATCCTAAATCAGTCTCCTCCCCTGCCCTCAACAACAGCCAGCTGGGCTCAATGCCCTCAGTAGCATCACCAGCAGAGCCTAGGGGATAACCTAACCTCTACCTCATCCAAAAAAATTCGTGTCCTGGACCACAAAACTTTAAGAAATTCAAAATAGTGGAAGTCATGGTCTCCAACCACAATGGAACAAGTTAGAAATCAGTAACAGGAAGACAATAGGAAAACCTATAAACACATGGAAATTAAACAATTTCTAAACAACCCATGGGTCATGGAGAAGGTCTCAAAGGAAATAAAAATAATACATACACATATAACTGCCTCAAAAAGTAATTATAACATCAAAAGTTGTGGATGCAGCTAAAGCAGTGCTGATAGGGATATTTATAGCAATATATAGTTACATTACTGAAAAGGAAAGGTCTTAATCTAAGTTCTTACCTAAAAAAAAAGGGAAAAAGGAACAAAACAGACCCTCAATTTGATTTACATGTTTAATGCAATTCCTTTCAAAAATCCCAGAAAGAATTTTTGTTTGTTAGATAAAGACTAACATGCTATAATTTATGTGGAAAGGCACAAGTTCTTGAGCAACTAGAACAATCTTGAAAAAGAAGAATATTTTGATTTTACAAAATAAAATAGATTTGGTAAAAGAAGTCAGGCTAAAGATGGGGTGACGCGCTGTGCAGCCTCCTCGCCGTCAAAAACCCCATCACAGATGAGCCAGACCCGGAACCGATCTCACCTTATTAAGTTATGGCAATCGGTAAAGGACATTCCCACTATTTGTCCTCACACTCTAGAAGATTCCCAGGTTCCAGGAAACTCTGTGGGCTGTCCGCGTGAGAAGCGGAAATGACTTCTCCCTCGCCAGCATGCTCTGCGGTTGCGTCTCCCACCTAACGAGGGGCCTTTTCTGGGGCTGCCCTCAGCATTGCCTGTACAACTATCCCAATGGGTCTGCGACGAATAGATCCCCAAAGTTTGCCTCGTGTTTTTTAGTCAGCCTGCCGGCAAGCATTGAATAAATTCAAGTGAAGAGCTGTCCAAGGCCCCTGCTGCACCAAGTCATCCTCCTTACCCGGGCCAAGGCCCTAGTCTGCCTTCCCGCCTCCGCTTCCCCCTCCCCCCGAGGGGACCTGAGTGCGAACAGGCAGTGACCGGGCCATTTCCTCTCTCAGCAAGATGGCGGGAGGTGAGGCTGGAGTGACTCTGAGGCCGTCGCATCCTTCTCGCCAGGATCTCGCCACCTTGGATGTTACCAAGTTGACACCACTTTCCCATGAAGTTATCAGCAGACAAGCCACAATTAATATAGGTATGATTGGTCATGTAGCTCATGGGATATCCACAGTTGTAAAAGCTATTTCTGGAGTTCATACTGTCAGGTTCAAAAATGAACTAGAAAGAAATATTACAATCAAGCTTGGATATGCTAATGCCAAGATTTATAAACTTGACAACCCAAGCTGTCCTTGGCCAGAATGTTACAGATCCTGTGGAAGTAGTACACCTGACGAGTTTCCTACAGACATTCTAGGGACCAAAGGGAACTTAAAATTAGTCAGACACGTTTCTTTTGTTGACTGTCCTGGACATGATATTTTGATGGCTACTATGCTGAACGGTGCAGCCGTGATGGATGCAGCTCTGCTGTTGATTGCTGGTAATGAGTCTTGTCCTCAGCCTCAGACTGCTGAACACCTGGCTGCTATAAAAATCATGAAATCGAAGCATATTTTGATTCTACAAAATAAAATAGATTTAGTAAAAGAAAGTCAGGCTAAAGAACAGTATGAACAGATCCTGGCATTTGTACAAGGTACAGTAGCAGAAGGGGCTCCTATCGTTCCAATTTCTGCTCAACTGAAATACAACATTGAAGTTGTCTGTGAGTACATAGTAAAGAAAATTCCAGTACCCCCAAGGGACTTTACTTCAGAGCCCCGACTTATTGTTATCCGGTCCTTTGATGTCAATAAACCTGGCTGTGAAGTTGATGACCTTAAGGGTGGTGTAGCTGGTGGTAGTATTCTGAAAGTTTTAAAGGTGGGCCAGGAGATTGAAGTAAGACCTGGCATTGTTTCCAAGGATAGTGAAGGAAAACTCGTGTGTAAACCGATCTTTTCCAAAATTGTGTCTCTTTTTGCTGAGCATAATGATCTCCAGTATGCTGTTCCAGGAGGTCTTATTTGAGTCGGGACGAAAACTGACCCCACTTTGTGCCGGGCTGACAGAATGGTGGGTCAGGTACTTGGTGCCGTTGGAGCTTTACCTGAGATCTTCACAGAGTTGGAAATCTCCTATTTCCTACTTAGACGCCTTTTAGGTGTATGCACTGAGGGAGATAAGAAAGCAGCAAAGGTGCAAAAACTGTCTAAAAATGAAGTGCTCATGGTGAACGCAGGATCCCTGTCGACACGAGGAAGAGTTAGTGCAGTCAAGGCTGATTTGGGCAAAATCGTATTGACTAATCCTGTGTGCCCAGAAGTAGGGGAAAAAATTGCCCTTAGCCGAAGAATTGAAAAACACTGGCGTTTAATTGGTTGGGGTCAAATAAGAAGAGGAGTGACAATCAAGCCAACAGTGGATGATGACTGAAGAATTCCAGTTAAATAATACATTGGGATGAGAGAAAAAGAAGAATAAAATGGACATCACTGCATCCAATATTAACACCTATTGCATAGCTATATTAAAACACTGTGGTACTGGCAGAATTTATTTAATAAAGAGTCTAACTATGTTTTTTTGGTTTTCTGACTGCCTTTATACATTTAAACACCTTCATGTTTGCTTTCTGCCACACATCTGGCAAACTCATAAAAAAAAAAAGCCGGTTCTGTCCTGTGGTGCCTGCAGGAGGTTCCAGACTGCACGCTTCTACGTCGACCCCAAAGATGCCAAGGCGGTTCCTTTTCTTGCTGTCGCAGGTCATTTCAGATCTATTTGGAATGTTCCTTAATACTGGGAGTTGGCCACATATTTCTTTGTAACAGGAGTTAAATATGTATACATATTTACAGCTCTTGTTTACCCCTCCAAGTCAGAGTTCTTTAAACACCACTCTGTTTCCTACCTCTGATCTTTTGCCCATGAATAAGCATAAACATCAGGTCCTCAGTGAAGACTTCCACCAGCAAGATCCCGTACATCTGCTTTTGGGACTATGACCTTGTTAGCAGTTCTATGGGGTAATTATGTATTTACCTGGATTTTTCCTCCTTATGAGCAGAAACTTTTACTCATTTCTCTATCATCAAGTTCAATACTTTGTACATAATAGGCACCCAGTAAATCTTTATTGAATGGTATATACAAAGTAAGAAAGATAATAATTTAGGATCACTGCCATCATTCTAATTGATTACACGGCAGCACAACTGCCTGGATTTCTAGCTAACCTCCACCTCCTGGATATTAAAGGAAGCCTGCACAGGACATTGCTGACCCTCAGTGGCCCTCCTGAGGAAGCCACACAACCCATCATCCAGAGACACACTGGGCAGGGAGGGCCCTGTGCACGGGTATATCTCATTTTCAGAGAAAATTAAGTTTGTTTTGTTTTCCTTGAAATTTACATTTGATCATCCCAAATCAGAATTTCTTAATTCATGTAGCAAAGAACTGGGTCATTCAACAACTGGGACTATCTGGAATCATTCTAATTACTTTCTTATTCTGTGTCAGCATGTGATATAATGACATCATAATGAATTTAATTACTTATTAAGTGAGAAAGAGTCTTTTTTTGGCCAGTTTTTAAAAGGATATTATGGCCTGGTAATAGAAAAGGGGAAAATACTCTAGTCGTCCTGAAGGAACCTGAAGGAAATTCAGGTTCATTAGATGAGCCAGATTTGGATCAGGTTGTGAGCACTGAGATATCCACCAAGGAGGTCGTAGCAGACAGTCAGGGCCTGACCCAGCAACTTACCTACACAGTATTATCAGTGATTACCTAATGAGTGGAGATTGATTGTTGAATTCACAATAATCTGAGGCCCAAATTTCACAATGGTTAAAATCCTAAGAAAGCCCAAAGTCATGGTTTCTTACTGGAGGAGACATTTGTGTTCTGAGATAATAAAGGAAGGTCACACACATGTTCCATTCCTTCTGCTCTGAGGAAAGAAGAGGAAGAAAGGATGCTCCAGGAGAGTTATGTGGATGATACGGATAAACTGATCCTTTACGCAAGCACAGTGCAGGTAGTAATTGAGATTTTGCCCATTTCTTCAATGCCATCAGCATTTGAAACTCATAAATGCTGTTGAATGTATGGACTCTTTGATGATTCTATATCTGATATAATCTCATCCTCCTGTGACTTCTGCAACATAATTGTTTATTCCCTTAGCTTTCCATTATATTGATCTATTGTTTTCCTTTCCCCAAATATCAACACATTTAATAACTAGCATTTGGAGTCTACATTTCACCAAGTTTACTGTTGAATTTACTCTTCACAGTATAAATGTGGAGTGCATAGGACATGTATGATATGTGCAAGGCAGCTGTGAAAATAGTCATACTTCTTTCAGATATGAGATGGTTGTATATATTAAGTGGTATAACTAGAATCAAATTGTTTTACTTCAGTTGTATATTTTTTCTGTTTATCAAGGCTTCCTCCTTGAGAAAGGAAACTATAGTCATATATTTCTGCATCTCAGGATGATAATATAGAATGTTTGATGAAGATAGTGAGTCCTAATATATGTTAGGTGGATTATGTTATATGTTAATTATCATAAAAACTGCTGTATCTATACACAATTTCTGTTTTACTTTGTTTCACATTCTACAGCATGTGATTTTGAACATGCAGTTGAATGAGCTTTCCACTCTTAATTAGATTTGGTTTAGGCTAAGATGAAGTATTCTCAGGACAGAATCTGGTTGGTCACAGAAAGTCAGAAGAGGCAGTATTAAAGTTAACTAAATTAGAAATGGCCCCAGAAACAATCCACAATGCTATGGACTCAACCTTATAGGTCCTTTTTTTTCTCTTGTCTCCATAGACATGACAAGAGCTTCATTCTTTCAGCCACACATGACTCACATGACCTAATGCTTCTTATCAACCCTTTCTCCTGTCCTGTTTCCTCTTTTTCTCCCTACATCCATACCTTTTTATCTGTAATTATCCTCCAAAAAGAAGACTGTCTTCTGGCTTCAGGATATATTATAATGGACAATGTTTAAATAATCCTTGGGCTTCTTTGTGAGGACTTTTAGTAAGCCTCCTTAGTTTGCAAATTTGGTGTAAGATTTCTTGCTATGCAAATCTGCACTTGAAGATTGTTACTTCTCTTTCCCCTATAAACAGCTCTCTGAAGCATTCTGGGTTATTTGAGAAGATTTTCTTTGCCTAGCAGAAGTACTAGGCCCCAAAATGCCCTTCTGCTTATCCCTAAGCCATTGTGGAAAATCCCTTCCATCAGTAGAGCACCTCACAAATGAAGGTCCTTAAATTCTCTGTCTTCACGTTAACACCTTAAGAAAAACAATCATATATGGCTTGTAGAATTAAGAGTTTAACTGAGTTCCCCAAAGGGGGTAAAAAAGATTACATTAGCAAAGCAAGATGTTTCAGTACCTGGTGTCCTTGGTACAAACCCCAAGCTCTTCTACATACCACCTGCAGAACAGCCTGATAAGCCAGGACAGCCCAGAGGGGTTATTTTCCAAGTCATCATTAAATCCAGAAGCATTTTGAAAATTCAAAAAACCAGCAATACAATTTCCAATACAGGTCTTTCCTTATCCAATTCTTACCTAATTGTGTGCTGAACCCCTAGTTGATGAGTCATCAGCAGTAGAGTGTAAATGCCAGACTCTCCACTCTCTGGCATATACTGTATGTGGATGGGGTGTGAGGGTGTCATAGCCCATCCCACCCCTCACCTATCTCTGAAACTGTGCCTAATCAGCTTGTGTCAAATTTAACTTGTGATAGGGATCATCTGACAAAAGGAATATTCATTCCTTCCAAAGTCAAAAAGAAATGTAATTTGGAGACAATGTAGTCCCAGTTAGTTATGAGGAAAAGACAGTCATACTGAGATAGGAAGCATGGGTTTGGACAGAATAGGGTGAGGGCCTCTGGAAAAAGCAAGGCAGGATATTTACAGTCAGAGCAATGTAACTACATGCAAGGAAACTCCCCTACCAAAACTCTGTGTTACTCTAGAGTCATTTTTCAGTGAGATCAGTTAATATTCCCCGGATAAAGAAGAGTAGCACATGTTTTTATTATGCTAACCATTTGTAATCATGTGTAAGATTCACTTTAGCATGCTAAAGGCCCAGGCCTATGTGCTGTCTTTCCTCCTTCAGACCTGATGAGGTGATTTGCAAATTGGGCAACTAATTTAGCATGCAGACCCAGCCATAAACAACATAGTAAAAGGCAGAAAGGATTCCACCTCAAAGATGATTGCATTTTAACACCCAGGAAGTTAAGAAGTAAGATTGTTAATTTACTCTTTAGCAAACAGACTAACTCAGCCCACCTTGGGGGCTGGGCAGGCTGCCTTGTATGATATGGTCCCAGACCAAGATGTCGGTATCTAGGGAAGAAATCAGAGTAGGAAGTTCCTTGGGTTAAGTTAATACTAAATATTCAGGAACCACTTAACAAGTCCACACCCCTAAGCCTTTTTTTTAACGTTCCCCCAAATCCTCAATTGCCTATAAAACCCCTAGACAATGCACCACCATGGGTTCTCTTTTTCCCTCCTGGAGCGAGCCAGGAGTCTATCCTCTCACTGTATCTCTCAATAAAATCCTCCCCCTGGCTCTCCTACCTTGGGTGTTTGCTGAGTTCATTCTTTGACTCTGCGAACAAGAACTCCGGCATCAATACTATGTAGAGTAGTTTCTTACCTGGTATATTTATCAGAGCTCCAAAGCCAATGCAGTGCTGTGGTTATATTCTTCCAAGAGAGTCTTCACTTTTTGGAAGCATGCTTTGTTTTTGACTCAAAAGAGAGTATCCACTTAGTATGAAAATCACTGGACTATAAGTCTGGATTGTTCATTTTATCACTGCAAGTTTAGTGACCTTGGGAAAGTCCTTGTATATTCTGGGTCTAAGTTTCTGTAGCTGGGAAGTGAGGGAAATGAAAATGTGTAAGCTTCAGCTTTCTAGAGCTCTAGAGGTTTATGGTATGAGCGTGACTCTAGATGGTCGGTTCCCACCACTCACTAATCACAGTGGTTTTGCAGCATTTCCTTCTACTAGTTTAAATGTATGTGTCATTATCATCAGGGCGTGAGGTTCCTCAGCTCCTGAGGTTTGGTTCTGGTTAGGAGACCCTAAGGGATTCCTCTCTTCTTCATCAGAGGGAGCAAGAGAACTTCCACACTCAACTTTGTAATTTGCTCTCATTAGTTACAGGGTTCTCTATAGCTTGTGACTTGTAAAACTCTTCTGGGAATCTCTGGGGATTTAAAACTTGCAGATTGCATATTCTGCCCATAAATAAGGCTTCCTGCCACTATGCAAGTTTTGTTTTGGCAGGGAGGGGAGTGAATTGCTCCGTAACGCTCATTCAATTCACTTGCCATTTTCCAGGTAGCTGTGTCTGGGGAGATCCCTCCCTGTGCACAGGTGAAACCTCAACTCAGACAGGGCAGGGTTCTTGACTCTGATCAGGAAAGAATTCTCAATCAGGTCAAACAAATGCCAGCCAGAAAGGAATTCATTAAAGCAAGAATAGAAGCGAACGTCAGCAGGCATGCAGGCAGTAGAGAGCAAGGAAGAACAGAGTGAGAAACGGAAAGTTCACTAAACTCCTGCTCTGCTTAGAGCAAATCCCTTGCCAACTCCTAAAGCCAGGGTCACCTGGTGTCCAGTATCCACTTGATTTGCATAGCATGGGAATGATATCCCTACCACCCCAGAATTTAGGGGAGCCATGTGCACTGGAAAGAGTTAAGATTATGTTCTGAAAACTTCCATTTCCCTACTGGTAGGAAATAAAACAGGGAGAGAAAAACAGATTGTGTAAGATGAGAAAGCTGAATGAAATGGGAAAGTGACAAAGACACTTTCCACTGGAGATAGAGGTTGGTGATTTCTTGTCTTTATCTCGGAAAAGAGTTTAGAGACAAAGTGCAATAGGTTTATGCAATAAGAAAGTTTATTTGATAAGATAGTACACACTCAGACAGGTGCTGGCAACCTTACAGAGGAGGTGCTTAAGGGTTTAGGGTTCGAGGTTTTATAGGGCTTTGAGGTAGGGGTTGGCATAAGGTGTGACATAGAAGACAATTCATAATTCCTTTGAACTTTTGTCTTAAGAATCGAGTTATTTTTAAGTGACTGTGTTAGTCAGATCTATGCATTCTTTATCCACATAGTTGAAGTATAGATTCATTTATACTTCAGAGGTCTATCTCGTCCTGGTTACAAAGTTACTCAATTGTTTATGGGCCTAGAGAAGAGGAAAAGCAGTGTATAGATTAAATTAAAGAATAAGCTGGCCTTTTTTGCAGGATGAGTAGATTTTACAATGGTATGACTCTTGCCCCATTTCCCTGCTCTATGTCATTCCCACTCACCACAAACACACTCTTTCTGGACTCTAATTACCCATTCACTTCCTGGATATTTAAGAAGAGCTCACAGTGTTTAAAGACTGTATTACAAGAGATCTCAGAAAAATAGAAAGAATGTTATCTTACAAGGGATTTATACCTTTGTGGTGGAAAGAAGATAATGTCAACAACAAGTGAATTACACTGTAGTTTTCTAAGGGCTAAAACAGTGATCAGAAAACAAGACAAACTGGACAAAATTGGTCAGAGAAGGGCCATGGTGGCATGGTAGGAAACACTATTAAAATAAAGGGTTGGGTTTCAGTTACTGATAGAATATAAAATTTTGTTGTAGACCAGCATCTCCAAATATGTAATGACTATAAAAAATTGACTTAAAAAACATGCAAAAGTATCATACATATATAATGATAATGAGATTTTTAAAACAAAAGTTATATATACAGTTGGTAAAAAAACACTTGGAAAGGTGTTCAACATTATCAGTTGTTAGGAAATACAAATTAAAAGCACAATGTGTTTCTACTTCACAACTATTAGAATGTCTAAAAATAAATAAAGATTGAGGATACTAGTGTTGATGAGGATTTGGAAAAACTAAATTATACACTGCTGGTGGGGAGGTAAAACTTATAAGATAATTTGGAATTTTGGAAAATCCTTTGCCAATTTCTTAAAAAGTTTAATCTATTCATGTTCCAGACAAAATGGTATATATTCACATTTCTTTGCTCTCTCCTCAACATATAACTAAATAACCTGGAAATCACTGAACAGTCAATCATAAAATGACTCTTAATGGTCAAAAGGAAAGGAAAAGCTGGCTAGGGACCTCAGGGCCTTAAGAATGATACCACAGTAAGTTCCCAAGGATTTCTATTTATCCCCCATATATCCCAGACTCTCCACAGGGATGTGGACAGCCCGGCAACCTGAAACTGTCAACAGGCAAAGACAAAAACAGAGTAAGGAAAATAAAAGTGTAGCAAAAAAGTAAAAGTAAAGTGTGTTCTCTCTGGCAAAGGACCAGGAAAGAGGAATCCCTGCAGGGCTTAATAGGGCAGCCAACAGCCAATGTCAGTGGGAACCCTAAGCTGTCTGTAGCTACAGTGGCAGTCAAGCTGGGGTCTTAACTCAGTTCTTACCTCACAACAACCAAGCAGGTTTGTTCTCTAGAATAGCGTTGCCCCCAGAGCCTGGGGGTTAACTTATCTTCCACCTCACACCATCTTGGACCACAAAAGAAACCTCAAGAAATTTAAAAGGATGAAAATCATACAGAGGTCATACGGTCTCCAGTATAAAGGAATCAAGCTAGAAGTCATTAACAGAAAGACAATAGGAAAATCTATAAACACAAGGAAATTAAACAATTTGTAAAACAATTTATGGCTTTATGGCTCATAGAAGGGGTGTCAAAGGAAATAGTACATACAACTGCTATAAAATGAAATTAAACATAAAAATTTGTGGTATGCAGCTAAACAGTACTGAGAGGGATGTTTATAACACTAAATGCTTGTCTTAGTGAAGAGGAATGATCTTCAATAAATACTGTAAGTTCCTATCTGAAAAAACTAGGAAGAGAATAAAATTGATTTACATGTTTAATGAAATTCCTTCCAAAATCCCAGAAATGTCTTCTTTTTTTTTTGTAGAAAAACAAACATTTTATTATTTATATGGAAAGACCCAAGTCCTTGAATACAAATCTTGAAAAAGAAGAGTAAAATGGGAATCACTGCATCCAATATTAAGACCTACTGTATTAATCAAGACAGTGTGAAATCAGAATTTAATAAAGAGTCTGACTCCATTTTTTGTTTTCTGTCATCTTTTAAACCTTTAAATTATCCCTTTCTGCTACACATCTGGACAAACTGATAAAAAAGCCTGTGGCACCTGAATAAGGTTCAAACCAAGCAAGCTTCTGCAAGGGAAATCTCGCCCTGCATCCACCATCAACTCATCATAAAAGTGCCAAGCCAGTCTCCTTTTCCTGTTTTCTCAGGTCATTTCAGATCCACTTGGGAAGTGACCTTAATATTAGGAGCTGCCTCTACATTTCTTTGTATGGATAGGTAAATAAATAAATAAATAAATAAATGAACATATATATATATGTATATATATATATACACACACATATGTATACGTGTATACATGTATATATGTATGTAGTCATATAACTATATGTATATATAGATATAATGTCCTCATCTATTGCATGAACTGATATTTAAACATAGTTCTGTATCCTTTTTGAAACATTTATTCAACAGACTGTAAGTGCAGCAGTAATTTTCTATTTAACATCTTTCATTTTTCTTTATGAAACTCTCTGGTATACATGTACATATATATATTTATAATTTTATGACTGATCATCTTACCATACTTCTCTGCAACAAAAATGTTTATGTTGATTTAAAAGAAATTTTACTGTACTTTATGAAAAAGAGAAAATTTAATTTAATGCAAAAATTAAAAATTTTATGTAAAAATTATACCATTAGGAAAGTGATGCTTTAAAAATTATCTCATAGATCCATAAATAATATTTCTTTTCACTAAAACCAAACATTTCTGGATCAATTTATTTCCAAATTATTTTTTAATGTAATGCTACTCAAGTCTTTGAACTCCTTCTAAGTTATATTTCATTAATAGCTTAATGGTCTATCATCAAAAGCTATTTTAAATAATTCATTGGAGGATAATCCTATCTATTCCTTTTTTCTACTTTTGCAGAAATGATGGTATAGCATCAACTTGTCTTGCAAAGAAATTTATTGCTCATCACTAACATTCTAGTTTCCAGTTTCTGAAAAGTTTGTCATAGTATGGTTTTCCAATTATTATCAAATAATTGTCAGTGATGATTGTTTATCTGTAGCCTATACACACTTGCCTAACTTTATATATCCAGAAGTTTGGGGAAAATAAAAATACTACTAATTTCATTCACATTGGTCAGTAGATTTTTTATTAAAATCCTCTTAGCTTATAACATGTTTTATCTAACTATTTATCTATCTGTCTATCTACTTATGTCCTTCTGTTTATATAACATGAAAAGGTTGGAGTTACAGCCTTCACTTATTCAATTTAGGAGACTCTGTGATAAACCTAGCTGACAACATAGGACTTTTGCTTCTAGAAGATGGAGTAGAAATACTTTTCCCTATTCTTCCCACTTAGTATAACTAAAACTCTGGGAATTATATAACATATTGAAGAAATCTCTGAAAGCCTGAAAAAATAAGACAGAGCGACTAGGGGCTTTGGGACCCAAAGAACAGCATAGTGATAAGTTCCCTGGGTTTTCTTGCTGTATTATATTTCCCAGTGTTGGAGCTGATGAAGTCAACAAGCCAGAAATACCAATCATCACAGATCCACCCACTGCCCCCCACTCTCTGGAAAAGCAAACAAACCCACACACACAAAACCCCCTGCTCCCTTCTGTCAAAGGGCCAGGGTTGTGGACAACATATGGAGACAGCACAAAACCACTTTTAGAGAATAACAACTTTATTACAGCCAAACATCACAGAAAATATTATGACTCCACTGCCTCCACATCCATGTTGAGGAAGGCCAAACGGGTAACCTTGACTTCCACCCTTATGAGCTGTTATCGATTCTCCAACGTCTTTGCTGGGTGATGTCAGAGAAGGACAAGGAAAGAGCTAGGATCCCTGCAGGCTGGTAAGGAGCTTCCTTCTTTGCTGAGACTTCCTATTTCTTGATGAAAGAACACTAAACAGGATAAACCCAAAGAAATCCACACTGAGACAAATCATAGTCAAACTTCTGAAAACTAAAGACAAAGGGAAAAAAATCTTGAAAACAGCAAGAAAAAATTATATTTTGTCTATGCATAAAACAATTTGAAAAATGGGATATTTCTCATCAGAAACAGAGGAAATGTTTTGCAGAGAAATGAACATCTCTGGCAGCTGATGATTGGAATGTGTTTTCAAGATTATATTATATATGAGCACTTAACAGAGAAACCTATTTCCCAAAGTAACCAACTTCTTCAGCTTAATACCGTTCAATTGTCCAAAGAGCAGATAATAAATGATATAACACTAATGTCATCTCGTTTCAGGCTTTTAAAATGAGAAAGAATACCAACTCATAGGTAAGACACAATTGCAGATATAATATAATGGAGTTTAACTATCTCAAAACATATATGTCATATTTTAGGAACTACCATATCTAATTTTGTATTTAATTTACAGACATACCATAATAAATGGAAATAAGTATTATGTTTATGATAGTCATAAAAACAGAACCATGACTCACCAAAACACTGAGCATCATATTTCATTTTAAAAAGCACCATAAATCAAGGTAATTTTACAATGTGTATTTTCTCTAAACAACAAATATTTTTTTTGTACTCTCTTCAGTATAAAGCCATTATCCAAGAAGACTGACAGCCTTTACTATCTGTAGTTTTTATCATGAAATCAATGTATTATTTTAAAATTGAGATACACCTTACATAAAGCAGAAAGCAATAATCATGAAAATGGAGTATAAATTTTTCATAAATGAAAGGCACTTTCTGTTTGTCCCTGTGATATTTAAACACATGTTACTGTTTAAGGTATATTAATGCTGTGGAGTCTGACAGCTGTTAGATGCAGAAAAGTAGTTGCTGATTTTTTCTTTTCTATTATGTATATGTATATGTATGTATTTTATATTTATGTTATATATATTTATGTTTTATATTTATAACATTTTATAATATAATATTTATATACCTATATATTATATTTATTAATTATATAAATATGACAAATTATAATGCATTATATATTACATAAACTATAATCTACTATATATTATAGTATACAATATACATTATATAAATATAATATTTATACATAAAATATAAGTATTATATAAATATTATATATTTATTATAGTCAGAATGGCTACTATCCAAAAAACAAGAAACAACACGTGTTGGTAAGAGGGTGGAGAAAAAGGAACCCTCCTACACTGTTGGTGGGAATGTAAATTGGTGCAGCTACTATGGAAAGCAGTATTGAGATTCCTCAAAAAACTGAAAATAGAAATAGTTTATGACCTAGTAATTCCACTTCTAGGAACTTACCCAAAGAAAACAAAATCTCTGATTCAAAAAGATAGATGCACCTCTGTGATTATTGCTGCATTATTTACAAGAGCCAAGATATAGAAGCACCTAAAGTGTCCACCAACAGATGAATGGATAAAGAAGATGTGATACATAAATAAAATGGAATACTTTTCAGCCATAAAAAAAAGGAAATTCTGTAATTTGTGGCAACTTGCATGGACTTAGAGGGTATTATGCTAAGTGAAATGAGCCAGGTGGAGAAAGACAAGTACTATATGATTTAACTTATATGTGGAATCTAATATCAAAACAAAACGAAACGAAACAAACAGCAGTAGACTCACAGACACTGAGAAGAGACTGGTGGTTACCATGGGTGAGAGGTTGGAGTGGGCAGATGAAACAAATGAAGGGAAGAAAGAGGCACAAAATCTCAAACATAGTATAAGTAAGTCAGGGGGATAAGAGTATGGTATAGAGAATATAGTCAATAGTTCCACAACATCTTTCTATGTTGACAGTAACTACACTAGCTGGGGTGAGCATTTAATAATGTATACAACTGTTGAATCACTATGTTGTTTATTTGAAGCCAATATAATATTGTATATAAATTATACTTCAATTAAAAAAAAAAGAAATCATTGCCAAGACCATTGTCTAGTTTTCCCTTGTGGTTTCTTCTAGGAGTTTTATCATTTCAAGTCTTAAATTTAAATCCATTTAGAGTTCATTTTTGTGAGTGGTGAAAAGATAAAGATCTAGTTTTATTCTTCTACATGTAAATACCCAACTTTCCCAGCACCTTTTATTAACAGGACTGTCCATTCTGCATTGAGTATTCTTGGCTTCCTTGTCAAATATTAGTCAATCCTATGTGTATGCAACTATTTCTAGGCTCTTGATTCTGTCCCATTGGTCTAGGTGTCAGTTTTTACATCACTACCATTACTATTCGGAATACCATAACTAAGTGATATAATTTGAAATCAAGAAGTGTGATGCTTCCAGTTTTGCTGTTTTTCAAGATTGTTTTGGCTATTCAAGGTCTTTTGAGGGTCCACATGAATTTTAGGAATGCTCCTATTTCTGTGAAAAATTACATTGAAATCCTGATAGGAGTTTCAATAAATCTATAGATGGGTTTAGATAGTATGGACATCCTAACAATATTATTTAGTTTGCCCCATGGTCATAGGATAGCTTTCCATTTATTAGGGTCTTCTTCAATTTATTTCATGAATATCATATAGTTTTCAGTGTAGAAATGTCTCACCTCCTTGACTAAATTTATTCCTAAGTATTTTATTGGTTTTTACTCAACTGTAAATGGGATTGTTTTCTTTATTTCCTTTTCAGAAAATTCATCTTTAGTGTATAGAAGCACTACTGGCTTTTTAGTGCTGATTTTATATCCTGCAACTTTACTGAATTTGTTGATTAGTTCTAATAGATTTTGGGTGGAATCTTGAGGATTTTCTGCCTATAAAACCACATGATCTACAAATTGTGATAATTTTACTTTTTCTTTTCTGATTCTTGTGCCATTTCTTTATTTTCTTTCCTGAAAGCTCTGGATAGGACTTCCCATACTATATTGAATAGGAGTGGTGAGAATTGACAACCTTGTCTTGTTCCTGTTCTTACACCAAAAACTTTGAACCTTTCATCATTGAGTATGATGTTAGCTTGTCACATATGGCCATTATTATGTTGAGATACTTTCCATCTGTAGCAAATTTGTTGTTGAATTTTATCAGATGATGTTTCTGAATCTATTGAAAGGATAATATGACTTGTTTTTCATTCTATTATGTGGTATATCAGATTTATTGATTTGTAGATGTTGAACCATCCTTACATCTCAGGACTAAATCTCCCTTGATCCTTTTAATGTGCTGATGAATTTGTTTTACTAGTATCTTGTTGAGGATATTTGCATCTGTATTCAGGGGTATCAGCCTGTAGTTTCTCTTGTAGTGTCTTTATTTGGCTTTGATCTTAGGGGAATACTTGCTTCACAGATGATTTTGGGAGTTTTCCCTCCTCTTCAATGTTTTGGGACAGGTTGAGAAGGATTGGCATAAATTTTTTTCTCTTTAAGTGTTTAGTAGAATACACCTGCAAAACCATCTGTAGCTGGAATTTTCATTTTGGGGAGGTTTCTGATTACTGATTGCAATTAAAACTGGCCCAACACCATGTTCAATGGTGTATTTTTTCCCTACATATATGTATGACAGTAACAGTATTATATACAGCAGTAGTAGTAGTATAATTTCATTCAATGGAATGCAATTATAATTCAATTCATTGGAATTGGGCCCAATACCAATGTATGTAAATATGTGGGAGGGGGTCTTCCCACACATACTTACACCAAGCAATTCTTGAACACCAGCAGAGTGTCCGAGAACTCAATTCAATTCTGATGCTGTCTGCCTGGAGACAGAACCAGATTCCCAGGTTAAGGGCCCTGTCCTACAAGACTGCCCTCTACTCCTGACTCCAGATGCTGGTCACAAGCCCCAGGCAGTTACCTTTGCTTCTGACCTGCCAGCTACAGGTTGGAGGTTCCCACCACCTCCCCCTTAGGTTTGATTAATATACTAGAGTGGCTCACAGAAGTCAGAACACTTATTGTATATGAATGACCAAATATGTATTTCTTATAACTCATTATATCACACTTATTCAATCTCTTTATTTGTTATTGGTCTATTCAGATTTTTTATATCATCATGATTCAGTCTTGGTAGGCTGTATGTTTCTGGGAATTTATCTGTTTTCTTCCAGGCTGTCCAATTCATGTATAATTGTTCATACTAGTCTCTTGTGAAAGTTTCTATTTCTGTGGTATTGTTATAATGTTTTCCTTTTCATTTCTGATTCTACATGTTTATCTTCACTCTTTGTTTCTTAGTCTAAGTAAAAGTTTGTCAATTTTGTTTATATTTTCCAAAAACAAGTTATTAGTTTCATCAATCTTTTCTATAGCCTTCTTAAGTCTCTATTTCATTTATTTGTGCTGTGATCTTTGTTATTTTCTTCCTTCTGCTAACTTTGAGCTTAGTGTGTTCTTCTACTTCCTGGAGGTGTGAAGTTAGGTTGTTTATTTGATATCTTTCTTTTTTACTTAATGCAAGAATTTATCAATATAAACTTCCCTCTTAGAACTGCTTATGCTGCATCTCATAAATTTCAGTAGGTCATTTGTTACAAAATATACTTAATTTTTCTCTTGACTTCTTCTTTGACCCATGGGTTAGTCAGGAAAGTGTTGTTTAATTTGTGTATTCAAAGTAATCAAGTCTGAATTCAAGATCTAGAACATTTCCATACTCTAGAAAGATCCTTCATTCTCTTATCCAGTCAAAACTTAAGGGGCAATCAAGGAGTTGATTGCTATAACCATTATAAAATTTTCTTGTCCTTTAAATTCATAAATGCAAACCTACTGTATGAGTCATGTTATGGCTTTTTTTATTCAACCTAATGTTTTTTTGATATTTTTCCAAGCTGTTACATATTCATTAATTTTTATTGCTAGTTATTATCTCATTGCATGAATATTCCACAACTTTTTTATTTATTCACATGCTTAGGGTCATTTGGGATGAATCTAATTTTTCATAATATGAATTAAGTAGCTAAAATATATTTATACAAACCTTTGAGTGGCAATATGTGTACTAGCTCTTTTTTTAACTTTATGTAAATCAGTATTCCTTTTAAAGTTGTTATACCATATTGCTTTTCTATTTGCTCTTTGATAAGCAGAAGCTTCATTTTGGTGGTTCAATTTTTTCAATGTATTATGTCTTTGCATATTTTTGTCTCCTGTGTAAAAAAAATTCACCTACTCCAAGATAATGAAGATATTCTCCTATATATTTTTTTAATTGATCTATACTTTTGCTTTTACTTTTAGGTCTAGGCTCCATCATAGATAACTTACTTATGTGTGTGGAATGAAGTGGGGCATAAGGTTTTATTTTTGTTTTTGTTGTATTTTTTTTTTCTTAAACTGAAGTATGGTCATTTCAGTGTTTTTTGTTGGAAATACTTTCCTCATTGATTTGCACAGGCACCTTTATGGAAATTCAGTTAACTGAGCATGCATTTGACAAGTTGTAAACTCTTAATCTTTTTCATTGCCCTATTTATGTATATTTTTGCCAGTAGTACATTTTTTTCATTATTGTTGCTTTACAGAAATTTTGAGATCAGGTGTTTAAGTCCTCCAAGTGTCTCAAGATTATATAGGTTTTCATTTCCATATCATGGTTAGAATTAGATTGCCAATTTCTACACAAAGCTTGTTTGAATTTCTTACTGAGATGCACCACATCTATAGATAAATTTGGGAACTCTCATATTTACAATATTGTCTTTTTAAACATGAAATTTTATGTGTCTCCACTTATTTAGATTTTCTCTAATTTTTTCTGTTAACATTTATTTTAAGTATGGGATAAATCTTCACCTTATATTTATAAGTGTTTTATATTTTGATGTTATTGAAATTGACATTTAAGAATACCAATTCTTATTTTTTGCAACTAATATAAAGAAAACAATTGATTTGACATCATGCTAATTGTTATATAGCTCCTTCTGTAGATTTAGTAACATTTTCTAGGTACTCAGTCATGTCATTTGCAAATGAAAAGTTGTATTACTCCTTTCAAATCCTTATATCGTTTATATCTTTTTCTTAGATTGTTGCACTGGTTTGGACCTCCACTGCAGTGGTGTATAGAGATGATAAGAGCTGTTATCTTGGGGAAAACAGTTAAATACTTCAAAATGAAGTATGATGTTAGTTTTACTTTTTCATAGGAATAGAGTTTTTATCAACAATAAATATTGATTTTTACTAATAAATTTTCTACAAATATTGAGATGAATAAATTATTTTTCCACTTACTCTGCTAATTTAGTGAAAAATATTAACATTTCAAATAGTAAATTAGTCTTACATTCTTGGAAAAAAATCCCTTTCATCATGAAATATCATTCCTCTTATATATTGCTGGAATATATCTCTAATATCTTGTTAGGGATATTTTTAAACTGTTAATGTGTTACAGTATTCTGTAATTTTGTTTTCCTATACTATGATAGTCAGGTTCCAATTTTAATGTTATTCTGGTCTCTTAAAAAAAGATATGTATAGTTACCAACATTTTATTTCCTGAAAGAATTTGTATAATCTTGTTTTTCTTTTTTCCTCAACTGTATAGTATAATTAACCAATAAACCATCTGAACCTGGACTTTTCTTTTGGGGATGTTTGATAGTTAAAAATCCATATCCTTCAAGTAGTGACTCTATGGCATCTCACTACACTGATGGACAGTGACTGCAATGGGGTTGGGTGGGGGGGAACCTGATGAAGGGGGTAGTGTAATCACCATAATATTACTCATTTAATTGTAGATTAATGATATCAAAATAAACTAAAAAAAAAAAGAAAAAATAGAAATATTAAAAAAAATCCATATCCTTAAAAGTCCATATCTTTAATATTGGGCTATCCGGATTTTCTACTTATATTTGTCACTTTTGGTAGTGGTGTTTTTAAGAGAACTTTTTCTTTCTATCTAAGTTTTAAATGTATTGCTATTAACTTGTTCATAATATGTCTTTGCACTGTAATTGTCTGTAGGATCTGAACTAGTATTCCCTTGTTCATGTCTGCTTTTTGTAATGATGATTTCATTTTTATTCCTGATGAGTCCTGTGAAGGATTTATCCATTTCACTGAGAATTGAAAAGACCTGAGTTCTATTACTGTTGACATTTTTTTCTATTTTCTTGTTTATTTTTCATATCTATTATATTCTTTCTTGTCCCTACTTTTGTATTCCAATGACTCTTTTCCAAAAAAAATAATTACATTCTTAATTTTTAAGCACAGGTCATGATCTTAATGCCTTCTTCTTTTCTAATATAAGAACTTAAACCTATATATTTGGCTTTAAGAAAATTTTAGCTGCATTTTGCAAACATGAGACAGGTTTCATTTTTATTATCATTAAGTAAGAAATGTTTTCTTATTGCACTTTCTTCTTTAACTATGAGTTACGTTAAAAGAAAATACTCATTTGTTACCTTGGCTTTATTCACCTCCCCCACACTTGTACCAGTTACTGCAGCTGTATCTTGATATAGTTTGATTAGTCAGCTAATATCAGATACTCCTCCTGGACTGAGACATGGACTGAGTGGGTAGTATATTTAAACAGAAACAAGGTGAATGGGGATATTGAACACGAAGTAGAGAAGGGGTAATAATGTCATGAACAGATCTAGTGATTCCTCTGATAAAAATGATCAAACATGGACAAAAACATTGAAAACAATTATTTGAAGTCACTAGAAAGTGATGAAAGTCAGAAATTTGAGAAATAGTTAATCTTAAAATAATTGCTGTCTTATCACATTAAGTCAGAACTGTGAATTTGAAGCTTATTTGTCTAGAAGCAGTTGACACTACATCCTGCCTCCCCATTTCTCCATGGGGTCAAATACTAGAGTTTAGAACAGGAAAAAAATGGAAATTCAAGATAGAGATTTTGTAAACAAGAAAGCTACAAAGGAGCTGAAATATCAAAACTGAGTGTACTCTGTGCAAAGCCCTGGCTGATCACAGGTTGATCAGTAAAAGAAAACACATGCACAAATGAAGGAAGACGATACCCTTGAAAGGCTGAATGGTTCCTAGTAAGGTTTGTGAGTTAGATATGCTTTTGAATGAATACATTTCCTTGCTACCACACAAATATGAGATCAGAAAGTAGACTTCTTATTTGCTTGAGTTGTGAGATAGCAGAAATCAGGAGTAGCAAAGCAACCTGAAATTTACAGAACTACAGAGAGAAAGAGTCTCAAGATCTGAGAATAAACTTTACACAAATAATTGCTTACAGCTAAACCAATATTCACATTGGAGTTACCCAAGAATCCAGAATAAAACAAACAAAAGCAACATCTGAAAGCAAACTCAATTTGTGGAGAAACATCAATATCTAAAAATAACAAAATAATAGGTGAGAAATATTACACATTTTTAGTTCACTGAAGTTAACTGCTCATTAGACAGAAAAAAACCCTCAAGAAAACAATAAAATATTTTCAGACATGTCCTATCTAAAATGTTCAGTTTTCAACAAAAATGCTTACCTGTGCAAAAAATTAGTAAAGTGAAATCCATACACAGAAAAAAAAATCATTTAATAGAACTTGACTTCAAGTGACCCACAATTCATATCTTGTAGTATTCATACTGGGTAATAAATATATGTTCAAAGAATGAAAGAGAAATATAGTATTAAAGAGTGAATGGATGAAAATATTAGCAGAGAAACAGAAGTTATAAAAAGGAAACAATTGAAAATCTGGATTTAAAGTTACAACAACTGAAATGAAAAAGTCATGAAATAGGCACAGTAGCATTTTGGAGAATATAGAAGAAAGAATCAGTGAACTGGAAGACAGTCAATAGAAATTATTTAATCTGAAGAGAAAAATTAGAGATGAAATGAATAAACTCTTTGAGATTTTTTTAGATAACATCAACTGGCCCAACATATGTGTAATTAAAATATTAGAAGGAAACAAGATGAAGAAAATATTTGAAAAATAATAATTGGAAACTTCCCAATTTGGTGGAACACAACAATCTACAACTCAAAATATTCAGCAAACTACAAGAAAAATACAAGGGCACACATAAGCATATCATAATCAAATTGCTGATAACCAAAGGTAAAGAGAAAACATGGAAACAACAAAAGATGTTTGAGACATTACATAGAGTAAAATAATGATGGTAACATTCTCATCAGAAACCAGGACAGAGACATTGAAAACAGCATATAGAAAGATGAAAAAAATACAGTTGACCAAAAATTTTATCTAGCTTAACTGTATTTCAACAAATAAAGGGAAAGTGAAGACAACTTCAGATAAACAAAAATGGAGATAATTTTTTGCAAACAAATATGCACATAAGAAATACTAAGGGAAGTCCTTCAGGCTGAAAGAAAATGAAAACTATGGCAACTTGGATATACAGATAAGAATGAAGAGCACTGAAAATGGCAAATATATAGCTAAATAGAAAAGATTATATACACAAGTATAATTTTATCTTAATTTCTTTAAAAAGGCATGTGCCTATCTAAAAGTTATAATAGTATGTTGGTGAACTTAAGGAAATGGAGCTATGCTATTGAAATTTCTGTATTTTACTGGAATTAATTCAATTTTACATTTAAGTAGGTTATGTTGTTTTAAAATGTCTATTAAAGTCAATTGCTATGCTAACATTACACTAGTTTCCACATCTTTTGGATCCTCCTAACCAATGCTGGAGACCATGATTGTTATGGTAGTTAAGACAATGGGTTCTCGAGTTCACTTGCTGCTGTGTTACTAATTGGCTGTGCTATCTTTACTAAGTTATTTAATTATTCCATGTCTCAGTTTTCTTACCTGAAAAATGACAATATTAGTAGTACTTCAAATATTCTGAGTGTTCAATTCATATAATGAAGTGAGCAGAAAGTCTGGCATTGATATGTGTTAATAATGATAATTATTATTTCTATTGAACCAGTGAATGGGTGAAACTATACATTGGAGGTGCAAATATTCACACCATTCAAATACTAGATATAAATACACATTGAGAGTGAAGAGTTCAGTGAAATTATTAACATGGATTGACCTTCCGGACATTTTCAGGACATGCTTCTGGACATTCTGAGTGGTGGAATGGAAATCTGGGGGCAGCTATTGCACTGTTGTGAAGAGAAGGATAAAGAAGGTGGAAATAAGGTAAAGTTGCTTTTGAAAATATGTGACTGAAAGAAGTAGAGAAGACAGATGGGGCTGTGGGAAGGCATTGAACCTAAGGGAGAATAGGGTATTCTCAATACATGAAAATGAATGTGTACATGAATTTGAAACTGCAACACATCAGAAATGGTTGTTTCAAGGTATTGAAACAACAGTAGAGGGAAGTGAATTCCTGTTTTCTTACTTACATCTTACACTGTGAGTTTTTTTTAATAATTTATTTTGGTATCATTAATCTACAATTACATGTGCAATATTATGGTTATTAAACTACCCCCTTCATCAGGTCCCGCCCATCAACCTCATTACAGTCACCGTCCATCAGCGTAGTGAGATGCTATAGAGTCACAACTTGTCTTCTCTGAGTTGTACAGCCCTCCCCGTGCTGCCCCAACATTACATCTGCTAATCATAATGCCCCCTTTTCCCCCTTATCCCTCCCTTCCCACCCATCTTCCCCAGTCCCTTTCCCTTTGGTAACTATTAGTCCGTTCTTGGGTTCTGTGAGTCTGCTGCTGTTTTGTTCCTGCAGTTTTTTTCTTTTTTCTTATGCTTCACATATGAGTGAAATCATTTGATACTTGTCTTTTTCGGCTTGGCTTATTTCACTGAGCATAATACCCTCTAGCTCCATCCATGTTGTTGCAAATGGTAGGATTTGTTTTCTTCTTATGGCTGAATAATATTCCATTGTTACACTGTGAGTTTAAAAGTATAAATCTTGAGTTCTGTGATCTTAGGTCACTCAGACTCTTATCAGGCTCATTTTCCTCTTCTGTCAAAAGCAATTCTTAACAATTTCTCACTAGGTCTTTGTAAGTTTTAAAAGAGGTTTAATATGTGAAAATAATAAATAGGATATTTAGCACAAAATACATATGCAAATTATTCTTTGAACCACAATTCCAGCATCTCTTTGCTCATGTTTCTTTTTCCCCAAAAGGTTATTCAAGGCTAATGACAAGCACAATTAGAGGCGCTTCCTGAAACCACACCTACTAGGACTGGTGGACCCTTGGAGAGAGAAGTTGTTTTGACAGAAGCAGATGATTCAGCACCTGGGACCAGGGGTGCAGAAGATTTCCTGGTATAATTTGCTTTGAATAGTTTTTTTTTGCTCAGAATCGTTTCTGAGATGCACCCCAGGTCCTCTGTTCTGCAGACAGGCTTGCTGGGGGCAAGCCCAGTGCTTGGCTGCTGAAAATCCTGGCTGGTCCTCATTGCGAGCCTCCTCAGGTGAGTGGGGAATCGTCTCTTGCCTAATCTCTATGGGGCACTGGAGCCTGATGGTAGAGCTTTGGGCTGAAGGATACTCAACTCCCCCAAGCCTGATTCCTCCTTCACTGCTCAACAGACTCACATGGGAAAGGGCTTGTGAGAGGATAGGTATAGACACAAGAGAGAATTGTTGAACAAGCTGTTTCTTTTTCTGTATTCACGTCAGTTAGAGTCCCCGGTGTCTGAGAAGAGTCATCATTGGGAATGGAAAATTATGTTAGATTAAGACTCAAAGCACTTTTTCTCTATTCTTGGTTCTGTGCAATTTAAAGCAAGTAATTTCCCCCCTTCTCTGTGTTGCATGATCTGTAAAGTAATATCCATGAAGCCACCCCACAGGCAATGTGTCCCCCTGTGCATTTTTATGTGGCAGTGATTTATGATGGTGTGGAGAAATGTGTGTGCTGCACATATCTACATATTTATGTGCTGCCGGAATTGTTTTGCATTTTTAATATATGTGCATGCCTGATGTGTTTGTGCATATGGTCGTTAATGGTGAATGTTCAGTGCAAAGTTTTCAAAGTGTGAAATATGCATAATTATGCGAGAATCCTTTGTATGTGGTATGCCTGTCTGTATGTGCCTTCGTGTGTGTAGCAAAGTGTGTGCTTGTGTGGATGTATGTGCATGTGGTATATCTTTGTACATGTGTATGCACATGTGTGTATCCAATGTAATTAATTCCTTTCTGAATTTGGTTGCTGTCTAAATTAGATCTTTCTTTCCAAGTTAAAAAGGACACAAAGGAATGTGCATCCACGTCATCCTGCCTTCTGAAGAAGCTAGGCACCTACTGGCAGGGTGGAAGGAGTCATAGCTCTCTCAAGAATGTCACTGAGAATGGGACCAATCAATGCCACATCCTGGAGGGGCTTTGTCTTCCTGGGCTTCTCCAGCTTCGGGGAGCTGAAGCTCCTGCTCTTTGCGCTGTTCCTCTCTCTGTGCCTTGTCACCCTGACCAGCAATGTCTTCATTGTTGTAGTCATTAGGCTGGACAGCCACCTTCACACCCCCATGTACTTCTTCCTTTCCTTCCTGTCTTGCTCAGAGACCTGCTACACCTTGGGAATCATCCCTAGAACGGTCTCCAGCCTGGTCATGGTGGGCCAGGCCATCTCCTACATGGTCTGCGCATCCCAGATGTTCTTCTCTGCCTCATGGGCCTGTTCCAACTGCTTCCTTCTGGCTGTCATGGGCTTTGACCAATATGTGACCATCTGTGCCCCACTGCACCATGGCAGTCACATGTAGCCTACCTTCTGTGTCCAGCTGGTTGGCATCTCCTTCCTGAGTGGGTACCTCCTTGGGCTGGGATTGACACTCGTCATTTTCCACCTCCCATTCTGCAGTTCCCATGAGATCCAGCACTTATTTTGTGACACGCCACTGATGCTGAACCTGGTCTGTGGGGATATAAGCCTGAGTGAGCTGGGCATTCTCATCCTCAGCCTGCTGGTCATCCTGTTCTCCTTCTGCTTCATCACCGTCTCCTATACTTACATCCTGGCAGCAATCCTGAAGGTCCACTCCACTGAGGGGAGGAAGACGGCCTTCTCCACCTGTGCCTCCCACCTCACTGTGGTCATTGTCCACTCTGACTGTGCCTCCTTCATGTACTTGAGGCCCAAGGCTAGTTACTCCCTTGAGCGGGATCAGCTTGTTGCTGTTACCTATACCGTCGTGACCCCGCTTCTCAACACCGTCCTTGATGGTTTAAGGAATCGGGCTGTGAAGGCAGCCCTGAGACATGCTTTGCAGGGGAGATTGCTGGGTAAAGGATGAAGGGTACTCCAGTGGGACAGTGTCCTGCTCATAGGCTGGACACAGACCAGTAGCTCAGGCCAATATGACACATAGTCAGGGTCTCAGGCTGAAGCTGTCCCATCCCCAGCTCCCTGTGACAGCCACATCCTGCCTCCTGCCCTTTCTCAAGGGCTGCGGAGACCTGGAGAGGCCAAGCTACCTGCTCTTTTCACTGTGCTTAATTCACACTGTGCTCAGATCTGAATTTCCACTTTCAGCCTCATGGTTGCCACCCTAGTTACTGAGACCCATTTCACTAGGAATTTTCCAATTGAGCTGCACAAGATGGGGGAAGTTTGGAGTGCTCGCCATCACAACAGCAGGGATTGAGGAACTCTCAGTGACACTGTAGGGATTTCTAAAGTCATTGCACAGTTACACTCTCTGACCTCTGACCTTTAATGTTCTTCCAAGATCTGAAACTCAATATCAGTTTGATAGATGAGTTTGGTTTATTAAATGAGAACATTGGTTATTTTCTGTCTTTGTCTAGGCATCTTTCATATTTTCATATAGTTGTCCTTTCTATCTCTGGCTTATTATGGTTTTGCCCTCTTCCTTTTAATTAGCTCTCCCAGTTGTGTGGATTCTATTTCAGATAAGATATTATTTCTAGTTTTCTGGATAATTGCTGTTCTCTAATGGCTTCATAATCTTGGGTGTCAGGGACCTCCTCACTTGGGTCCCGTCCTTAGGATCTGTACTGAAACCCTCTGTCCTGCCCTTTACACTTTCTGCATGTAATATATTATGCACCATTCCAGGCATCTTAGGGATAAGTAAAGGTATAATGAATTCAGACAGCTGTCTGTTAGTCGTTTGAATGTAGACTCTGCAGCTCACTATGCTGTCATGGGTAAGTTACTAACCTTTCTCAGTTTCAGTGTCCCCATGTGTAAAATGGCTGTAACTTCATAATATTGCACTGCTTGCCAAACAGGATTATGCATGTAAAGAATTTAGTATAATACCTGGACCATAATGATCTTCCAATAAATGTCAGCTGCCATTATTGATAATGTGCAGAGCAAAGTGATTTGGCTTTTAGTTTAGGGAAAGGTTATTCTCAGTGGAGGATCAGAGAAGGCTTCATATCTAAGGTAGTACTTGCACTTTGAACGCAGTAAGTGGGAAGAAAATATATTTTCAGAAGAACTAAAGTCTCAGGGCAAGACAATATGGACCTGTTTCAGAATGTGGTGAGCTGTCTGGAGGGAGTGAAAAAGCCTCAGAAATGGTGCTGAGAAGTTCACTTGGGTTAAAACTTCTTTGTGGCCAGCAGTTTCAAAACCTTGCCTCAAACTTGATATTTTGGTCAGTGGGAGAGAAGATGCAGTAAACCTTTGAGCAGAGGGCAGAGTGGCATCTGGGCAGTGATTTAGGAAGCTTAACCCAACAGCAGTCAGAATGAGAGATCTCAGCTGGGAGAAAAAGAGGAAGGAGATGAGCAAGAAATCCCACTTGCTATCATCCTAAACAAAGGCAGTGAGACCTGAACATGCATGGTGGTACTGGAAATGGAAGGAAACTTCAGACATAAGAGATTTTGAAAATGTAAGATTCACATGATTCAGTAATGAGTTAGAAATGGGGCAAGACTTGAGACAGTGGAAAGAACTTACTTTGGGGTAGTATTTTTTCATATAGGAATCCATATTTTTCCATACCCTTATGGGAGAAATACATGCTCTAATTAGAATTTGGTGGAAACCAAATTTGGGAGGATGGAAGCTAGATTCTGGAGAAGAGAACAGATTGGAGAGAAGTAGGAAGGTAGAAGGCAGAAAGGGCCTGGTCAGGGGAGAAAGGCCATGTGTCTAGGATCCTTTTCACTGTAGGCTGGAAGTTATCCTCCCTCTGCACTGAGGCTGTTAGACCAAATTAATTTCCCCAAACCACTCAGTCCTGCTAATGTGATTTCCCAAAAACACACTGAGCAATGGTGTATAAAGATGTTCCAAGAATCGCTGAGCAACATTCACAGGTCCATCTAACTTCCAAATGCGGTAGTCTTACGTATGAAAGGGTGTAAAAATCATTTAGGGGAAATTTTGAGCAGAGATGTTCCTGGAAGCCATCTTTATTGACGTTGACACAATTCATCTCGGGTGCAGACAGGGGAAATAGTTTACAAAAGCTCCCTTGGTGAATCAAATTCCCTCCTTTCGTTAAGAATGTGTTTATAAACAACAAACCCTCTTCCAAGTACACACATACACAAACACAAAGCACAGTAGGGATCCTTCTGTTTTGTGAACATGACTCCATATGCCCAACTCATAGTTGTTTGACAGCCACTAAGACCAGAGGCTCTGGAATCAGGTTCTGAAATGTAAGAAATTCAGGGACATTGAAGACTAAGGAAGCCCTGGTATTCAAGAATTTTGCCTATCTGAGAGTCATAAAATCCACTGTAATGGGAAAGTATAAAAAAGGGAAAGATTAAGAAGAAAATAGGTGCTATTCTGGGCCTCTGTGTGGTTCTATTTTACAGACTAAAATATTGTCTTCAGAATATCAAATACCTTCATGTTCAAACCTAAGATTTTTTACACATTCCAACGTCCATGAGAAATTATTTCTTAATCATCTTGGATTTTGTCTATACTATCATGGCCCTTATTTAGGGTAATTAGGTGTCCACATTTAGAAGACATTAGAATTCTCAGAAATATGGAAACCAAATTGAGTCAGTAACATTTTACTTCAGTTACCTTTTAAAATGAAAAATTTTAAAGAAAATAAAAACTTTTTAAGGAAACAGTATTTTATAATCAGAACAAAATGAAATAATAAAGATATGTAGAACCCAACTGATATAAAAATAGAGATCCTGGCACCCTTCAATATTAACTAGTTGCATACAATGTAAGCCCATGACCTTTTCTTTCTTTTTATTTATTTATTTATATATTTTGGAATCATCTACAATTACATGTGCAACATGGTTACTCAACTCCCTCTTCATCAGGTGCCCCTCCACCTACCCCATTACAGTCACTGTCCATCAGCGTAGTGAGATGCTATAGAATCACTACTGGTCTTCTCTGAGTTGTACAGCCCTCCCCCTGCCCCCCCAAACATTATGTCTGCTAATCACAATTCCCCATTTTCCCCATTGTCCCTTCCTTCCCAACCATCTTCCCCAATCCCTTTCCGTTTGGTAACTGTTAGTCCATTCTTGGTTTCGGTGAGTCTGCTGCTGTTTTGTTCTTTCAGTTTTTTTTTTCTTTGCTCTTATGCTCCACATACGAGTGAAATCATTTGAAATTTGTCTTTTTCCACTGGCTTATTTCACTGAGCATAATACCCTCTAGTTACATCTGTGTTGTTGTAAATGGTACGATTTACCTTTTTCTATGGCTGAAAAATATTCCATTGTGTATATGTACCACATCTTCTTTATCCATTCGTCTACTGATGGACACTTAGGTTGCTTCCATTTGTTGGCTATACTTAATAGTGCTGCGATAAACATAGGGGTGCATCTGTCTTTTAGAAACTGGGCCGCTGCATTCTTAGGGTAAATTCCTAGGAGTGGGATTCCTGGGTCAAATGGTATTTCTATTTTGAGTTTTTTGAGGAACTTCCATACTTCTTTCCACAATGGTTGAACGAATTTGCATTCCCACCAGCAGTGTAGGAGGGTTCCCCTTTCTCCACATCCTCGATAACATTTGTTGTCGTTTGTGTTCTGGATGTTGGCTATCCTTACTGGTGTGAGGTGATATCTCATTGTGGTTTTAATTTGCATTTCTCTGATGATTAGTGATGTGGAGCATCTTTTCATGTGCCTGTTGGCCATCTGAATTTCTTCTTTGGAGAAGTGTCTATTCATATCCTCTGCCCATTTTTTAATTGGATTATTCGCTTTTTCTTTGTTGTGCATGAGTTCTTTATATATTTCGGATGTCAACCCCTTATCGGATATGTCATTTATGAATATATTCTCCCATACTGTAGGATGTATTTTTCTACTGATGGTGTCCTTTGCTGTACAGAAGCTTTTCAGGTTGATATAGTTCCACTTGTTCATTTTTGCTTTTGTTTCCCTTGCCCAGGGAGATATGTTCCTGAAGAAGTCACTCATGTGTATGTCTGAGAGATTTTTGCCTATGTTTTTCTCTAAGAGTTTTATGGTTTCATGACTTACTTTCAGGTCTTTGATCCATTTTGAGTTTACTTTTGTGTATGGGGTTAGACAGTAGTCCAGTTTCATTCTGTTACATGTAGCTGTCCAGTTTTGCCAACACCAGCTGTTGAAGAGGCTGTCATCTCCCCATTGTATATCGAAGGCTCCTTTATCATATACTAATTGACCGTGTATGTTTGGGTTCATGCTTGTATTTTCTATTCTATTCCACTGGTCTGTGCGTCTGTTCTTGTGCCAGTACCAAATTGTCTTGAGTACTGTAGCTTTGTAGTAGAGCTTGAAGTCTGGGATCGTAATTCCCCATTTTATTCTTCCTTCTCAGGATAGCTTTGACTATTTCGGGTCTTTTGTGGTTCCATATGAAGTTTAGAACTATTTGTTCCCGTTCATTGAAGAATGCTGTTGGTATTTTGACAGGGATTGCATTGAATCTGTAGATTGCTTTAGGTAGTATAGCCATTTTGACAATATTTATTCTTCCCTGCCATAAACATGGGATGAATTTCCATTTGTTAGTGTCAATTTTAATTTCTCTTAGAGTGTCTTGTAGTTTTCAGGGTATAGGTCTTTCACTTCCTTCGTTACTTTTATTCCTAGGTATTTTATTCTTTCTGATGCAGTTGTGAATGGAATTGTTTTCTTGATTTCTCTTCTTGTCAGCTCCTTGTTAGTGTATAGGAAAGCAACAGATTTCTGTGTGTTAATTTTGTATCTGCAACTTTGCTGAATTCAAATATTAGTTCTAGTAGTTTTGGAGTAGAGTCTTTAGGGTTTTTTATGTACAATATGTCATCTGCAAATAGTGACAATTTGACTTCTTCTTTACCAATCTGGATGCCTTGTATGTCTTTGTTTTGTCTGATTGCTGTGGATAGGACCTCCCACACCTTGTTGAAAAACAGAGGAGAAGGTGGGCATCCCTGTCTTGTTCCTGATCTTAGATGAAAGCTTTCAGCTTCTTGCTAGTAAGTATGATGTTAGCTGTGGGTTTGTCATATATGGCCTTTATGATGTTGAGGTACTTGCCCTCTATACCCATTTCGTTGAGAATTTTTATCATGAATGGATGTTGAATTTTGTCACATGCTTTTTCAGCATCCACGGAGATGATCATGTGGTGTTTGTGCTTCTTTTTGTTGAAGTGGTGGATGATGTTGATGGATTTTCGAATGTTGTACCATCCTTGCATCCCTGGGATGAATCCCACTTGATCGTGGTGTATGATCCTCTTCATGTATTTTTGAATTCGGAGTGCTAATATTTCGTTGAGTATTTCTGTATCTATGTTTATTATGGATTTTGGTCTCTAATTTTCTTTTTTGGTGAGGTCTTTCCCAGGTTTTGGTATTAGAGTGATGCTGGCTTCATAGAATGAGTTTGGAAGTATTCCCTCCTCTTCTATTTTTTGGAAAACTTTAAGGAGAATGGGTATTATGTCTTTGTATGTCTGGTAAAATTCAGAGGTGAATCCATCTGGCCCGGGGGTTTTGTTCTTGGGTAGGTTTTTGATTACCGATTCAATTTCGTTGCTGGTGATTGGTCTGTTTAGGTTTTCTGTTTCTTGCTTGGTCAGTCTTGGAAGGTTGTATTTTTCTACGAAGTTGTCCATTTCTTCTAGGTTTTCCAGCTTGTGAGCATATAGATTTTCATAGTATTCTCTTATAACTCTTTGTATTTCTGTGGGGTCCATTGTGAATATTCCTTTCTCATTTCTGATTCTGTTTATGTGTGTAGATTCATTAATAAGTCTGGCTAGGGGTGTATCTATTTTGTTTATTTTTTCAAAGAACCAGCTCTTGGTTCCATTCATTTTTTTCTATTGTTTTATTCTCTATTTATTTATTCACTGATCTTTATTATATCCCTCCTTCTGGGGTCTTTGGGCCGAATTTTTTCTTCTTTTTCCAGTTTCAATAATTGTGTATTTAGACTATTCATTTGGGATTGTTCTTCCTTCTTTAAATAGGCCTGGATTGCAATATACTTTCCTCTTAGAAGTGCCTTTGCCGCGTACCACAGAAATTGCAGCTTTGTGTTGTTGTGTTCATTTGTGTCCATATATTGTTTGATCTCTATTTTAATTTGGTCATTGATCCACTGATTATTAAGGCGCATGTTGGTAAGTCTCCATGTATTTGTGAGCCTTTTTGTCTTCCTTGTACAATTTATTTCTAGTTTTATACCTTTGTGATCTGAGAAGTTGGTTGGTAGAATTTCAGTCTTTTTGAATTTATTGAGGTTCTTTTTGTGGCCTAGTATGTGGTCTATTATGGAAAATGTTCCATGTGCACTTGAGAAGAATGTGTATCCTGCTGCTTTTGGGTGTAGAGTTCTGTAGATGTCTGTTAAGTCCATCTGTTCTAGTGTGTTTTTCAGTGCCTGTTTGTCTTCACTTATTTTCTGACTGTTTCATCTGTCCTTTGGAGTGAGTGGTGTGTTGAAGTCTCCTAAAATGAATGCATTGTTTTGTATTTCCTCCTTTAATTCTCTTCATATTTGTTTCACGTATGTCTGCGCTCCTGTGTTGGGTGCATATATATTTATAATGGTTATAGCCTCTTGTTGGACTGACCCCTTTATCATTATGTAATGTCCTTTATCTCTTGCTTCTTTCTTCGTTTTGAAGTCTATTTTGTCTGATACAAGTACTGCAACACCTGATTTTTTCTCCCTCTTGTTTGCATGAAATGTCTTTTTCCATCCCTTCACCTTCAGTCTGTGTATATCTTTGGGTTTGAGGTGTGGCTCTTGTAAACAGCATATAGATAGGTTTTGATTTTTTATCCATCCTATTACTCTGTGTCTTTTGGTTGGTGCATTCAATCCATTTGCATTTAGGGTGATTATCGGTAGATATGTATTTACTGCCATTGCTGGCTTTAGATTTGTGGTTACCAAAGGTTCAGGGGTAGCTTCTTTACTCTCTAACAGTCTAACTTAACTCTCTTGTTAAGCTATTATAAACAGTCTGATGATTCTTTATTTCTTTCCCTTCATATTCTGCCTCCTCCATTCTTTTTATACTAGGTGTTTTCTTCTGTACTCTTTTACATTTCTTTTGACTGTTTTGCGGGATAGTTGATTTTACTTTTTGCCTTTAGTTAGTATTTGTATGGTCTGCAACTTTCTATGATTTTATTTTCTCTCGTGACATCTTTTTAGCCTTAAGAATGCTTCCATCTAGAGTAGTCCCTTTAAGATATCCCATAGAGGTGGTTTGTGGGAGGGAAATTCCCTCAGCTTTCGCTTGTTTGGGAATTGTTTAATCCCTCCCTCAAATTTAAATGATAATCTTGCTGGATACAGTATTCTTGGTTCAAGGCCCTCTGTTTCATTACATTAAATATATCATGCCATTCTCTTCTGGCCTGTAAGGTTTCTGTTGAGAAGTCTTATGATAGCCTGATGTGTTTTCCTTTGTAGGTGGTTTTTTTTCTCTGTCTCACTGCCTTTAATATTCTGTCCTTGTCTTTGTTCTTTGCCATTTTAATTATTATGTGTCTTGGTGTTGTCTTCCTTGGGTCCTTTCTGTTGGAAGATCTGTGGGCTTCCATGGTCTGAGAAACTATTTCCTTCCCCAGCTTGGGGAAGTTTTCATCAATTATTTCTTCAAAAACAATTTCTATTCCTTTTTCTCTCTTTTCTTCTTCTGATACTCCTAGAATGCAAATATTGTTCTGTTTGATTGGTCACAGAGTTGTCTTAATATTCTTTCATTCCTAGAGATTGTTTTATCTCTCTCTGCCTCAGCTTCTCTGTATTCCTGTTCTCTGATTTCTTTCCATTAACAGTCTCTTGCACATCATCCAGTCTGCTCTTCAGCCCATCAGTCGACTTTCTCATATCTGTAATATCTCTCCTCATTTCCTCTCTTATCTCTTGCATATTTCTCTGTAGATCCATCAGCATGGTTATGACTTTTATTCTGAATTCTTCTTCAGGAAGATTGTGTAAGTCTATCCCATCAGGCCTTCTGTCTGAGGTTGTCTGTGTGATCCTTGTCTGTACCATATTCCTCTGTCTTTTCATGGCAATAGAAGTCGTTGCTGGTAGGTGCCACGTGTGTCAGATGGGAGAAAAAGCCCCTTCTTTCCTGCTTGTTGTTCTCCTTGCCCTTCTCTGGGGCCTGAACTGGTTTCTCGAACACCGGGAGGCAGTCTCTGGGATAATCCCCTGAGCTATCTGTGTGTGGGGTCACCCTCAGCCTAGCCTATATAGCACTGCGTGAGTTTGCAGTCTCGCTGGGTGACTTCTGGTCCCCTTAGTGCCTTCCATCCCTTGTTATGGGTTCTGGGGTGCTTCCTGCTTAGGTGCACACCAGCTGGGTGTAGATTCTGTGAGGTTGCTGTGGGCTGGGCGGCTCCTCCGGGTTTCCGCAGCAGTGGCGGCTCTGCCGGACCCTTTGCAGCTCTGGCCATGCGGAAATGAATGGCAGGCTTCTGATCTCTGCGGGAAGCCTCGCTGTGGTTGCTTTGCCTGGCCACCGGCGAGGGGGTCTGAAATTCCCCATGACTCCCAGCCTGTCGGGCTGAGTACCCTGGGACCATTTTGTTCCACTCTTTGGCCTTTGTCTCTTTAAGACTTTTAAAAAAGTGCCCACTTTTCTTTTGTCCCGGGGAGCTGACTGAGGGCACCTGCTTGCTGTCTATGTCTCAGATCCTGCCCCTCCGTTTCTCTAATCTCTGATACACCACACGATGTGTGTCAGTGCTCCCGGCGCAGATCACCAGGGCTGGTTGTTTAGCCGGCCTGTGCTTCCACTCTCTCCCCACTCTGATTCTTTTCCTCCCACCAGTGCGCTGGGGTGGGGGAGTGCTCGGGTCCCGCCGGGTCGCAGCTTTGTATCTTACCCGTCATGAGGCGCTGAGTTCTCACAGGTGTAGCTGTAGCCTGGCTGTTGTACTGTATCTTCTGGTCTCTCTGTTAGAAATAGTTGTATTTGTTCTATTTTCGGAGATATATATCATTTTGGGAGGAGATTTTTCTGCCTTGCTCACGCTGCCGTCTTCCCAGGAGTCTCCGGCCTTCTCTGTTCCAACTCTGTTTGTGCCATGTATCTCCCGACATTGAGATTTTCTTTATGTGCTCTAATAAATTTAATGAACACACACACAAACAGAACTATCTCCCCACCCTCTATATTGCCTGTTTCATTCATCCCACAATACTTTCATAGTTCCTGCCACACAAAGATTTTCTGTGATCTGGGAAAAGCTGCTTCTCAGTTGCCAAACTCAGAATAGATGAAGCCAACATAGTTGTAGCCAGCTGGGTGGCTTCTGCCCTCTGGGTCCAGATATTATTGCATGTGTGAGGGCCAGAATGCCACTTGTGGGGTTCAGGTGTGAAACATAAGATAGATATATTGTAGTAGGCATTCAAAATAGATGGTTTCTTGGAGCTTCCAATGTGCCCTAAAACCAGGGAATGCAGAGGCTATATAAGTCAGTCCTGTCTATCATATACTTTTGTCATTAACCCTTAATTTCTAATGAATAAGAACAATTCACCTGTTCAGCTCAGCTCTTCCCTAAAGAACCTCATTTTAGGTTGACTGTACAATTTATCCCATTCCCTAATTTTGGTTCATTAAATAAGTGGGATAAAACAGCCTTAAACGATGACTTGCAGGTTTGGAATCGACCTTGATAGTCATGAGAGAACAAATGTGGGTTTTGAGGTGGGTCAAGACGAAATGAAGTGGTGACTGAAGCAAATGATATCAAGGAAAAAAGAGGACATGTGTGTTGGGGTGTGGTAGTTGCCTATATTAGGCAACCAGACCAGAAATGAGCAAATTTGGGGTTATGATGAGAGCATAATGACAGTGGACACAACCAGAATCTGACCTGCTTCATGTCCTCTTTGGTAATATAGGCCCTGCCTTCTTCCATGGCTAGGAAAGCAGCCTCTATTTCATTGGTGGACCTGATGTTCTCTGACTCCTCGTCGATCAGGAATGAGGTATAGTCCTTCTGTGAAACATAGCCCTTCCTGTGGGAGAAATAGATCAGCAACTGTGCTCTCTTACGACAGAGAGGAAGGCAGTTCCCTTTGTCACCCTACTCAGTGTCCCAGAGATCGAGGGAAGCTGGATTTTCCAAACACCTCTTCCAACTCAGCTCTTTGAAACTATGAGCTGTGATCTCTAATTTGAATGCCTTCCTCAGGCCCTTATAGCTAAATAAACACTGTTTCCTAAGTCCCAGGCTCTGTTTCTACATGGGTCTTTCGGTCTGACTCTACATAGCTTGGGGATTTTCCATTAGCACCAGTCCTTAGGTACTTTAAGCTCTTCCAGTTGAGTTGACAACCTCCATTTCTGATCTTCTTTGGTCCTTGGTATTAGAAAGAATTTGTCCCTAACAGTAATGTGGTCCCCAACCCCTGACAAAGCACACAACAACCCCTCTCCCACAAATCATCCATGTCTCCTTAGAAGGAGGTACATACATGAAGGAATTCTTTCCCCAAGTTCTCAGAACCAGCTGATATTCATAGATCAAACATAAACAAGGGATTTAGCACACTGGAGGGCTGGTGCATGAGTTGGGGCTAGTGCCATGAACTTCTGAGCTAATCCTGAAAGGGCCTCAAAAGTTGTCCAATTCATTTATGGTAGTCTGTCTCTTTCTATTCTCAAGATGAGTTACTTTCATGTTTTATGGATCATTTGTTCTGTGTGCTTGTCCCTCCAAGCCCCATTCCCTGCTACAGTCTGGCCCTTGGTTTTTCTCCTAGCTCCATGGGTCAACAGCATCCAGGAACTTCTCAAACTTGGGCTCATGTTCATCCTCTTCCAGCATGGGCAAGTAGTAATTGAGTCCTGTCCGGCAGGACTGGAAGTCTGTGTGACTCAAGTGCCCTATCAGATTCTTATCAAAATGTCTGAAGAATAAAAATATTTTATGAAATTCAGTAGAGAACGAGATTAGAATTGAGAGGGAAAAAACACATTTCTTGCATCAGCAGAGCTTTATTAACATGTCATGAGGTTCATAGAACTGAGTGGAGAGCTTGCCTGTTTCTGCACTTTTTTAAACCTCATGGATGGAGGGAAGAGCATAAAAAGTTGAACATGAGAGAAATGTATTTTCTGAAGTCTGGGAATCTCAAAGATGTATTAAAATCCCGGACTTGAATCTAATTCATATATATAGATCTTCTTCACCAACTATCCTGCCAAGCCGCACCTAGAGAAAAAATATTAGTTATTTGGAGATTCATTCTGAATGATCTGGGTAAAGAAAGAACCAGTGAACTATGAAATTACACTCACGTATATGTTGTACTAAACTCCGTCAGTGTCTCCTTGCTTACACCTATGGTGTCTCTGGAAGGAAAAACATATATTAACCCATGCAATAAAACAGAAAAATAGCACAAGACATGCCACATGAAATAGGGAATCAAGAGGATATTGTTATGTGAGTCATTTAGTTTCAAGGTTGTCAAACTATGGCCCATGGACCAAATCTAGTCCTCCACTTGTTATTGTACAGTCTATGAGCTGAGAATGGTCTTTACATTTTCAAATGATTGAAAACAATGAAAAGAAGAAGAATGCTCCATTAAACATAAAAATTACATGACACTGAAATTTCATTGTTCATAAATAAAATATTATATGAACCTAGTCAAACTCATTAATTTATGAATTATCAAAAGCTGCTTTATCTCCACAAAAGCAGCATTTATAACAGAGACAGTATGGATTACAACGTCTAAAATATTTATTATCAGGCCTTTCACAGGAAAAGTTTGCCAATCTCTGATCTAGATAATAATGCTGCCTTTATTATTGAAACCTAAAGCAGTTAAGATGAAATTAATTTGTTTAGAAAAAAATGAATTCTCCTCTTCAACTTTATACCTTGAATATTGGTGCATTCCAGATACTTTAGAGGGAATTTTACAAAAGGGATTGCTTTCTAAAGACATTACATAAGATCCACCTGTGGGAATTGGATGATGTGTATATGTGGGGGGATGGGAGCAGTTTCCTGTTTCATAATAGACTCCCATATAAAAAGAAATAGTCATTCTGTGGGGCAGTCAAGAGAGAGAATGCTGACTCTGGATATGGTGTGTGTACTGTCTCTGAAGTGCTCTGTTATACAGTACCCAAACTCTAGCCCTTGGAGTTGAATTCCCAACACCAAATACCGCCCACCCCCTTCTCCAGCCCTAGCCACAGGTGCTCAGTACCTGGCTTGGATCTGTTGCTCCAGGTCATGTTGCATTCGCATCCCAAACTGGTAGAGCTGGTCCCACTGCTCGGCCAGCCCAATGGTGCTGTAATTGATGTCTATGATCAGAGCCTCTTCTAACCTGTCTCCCAGGTCCTCAAGCTGGGTCAGCTGATGCAACATCGCCTGGATCTCCTCCTGCTTCCTCTAGAAAAAGACAAAAAAGAGAGGCAGTCCCACAGGGTATGAGCTCCAAACTGAGGGACACTAGAGAAGATAAAAAGCTGATGAGTTTGGGTTTCCCCTAATTATGCCTTTTTGACTATTTTCATGAACCTTTCCGGCCTCTGTGAAAAATGAACTATTCAGGAAAAACACTTTACTTCTGTATTCTTCATTTATAAATGGTGTGAAGTGGAAGTGTTATGACTTCTGTCATTCTGGTAATCTGCAAAATAGATAAATCTAAAAATTTGTGGTTATATATTACGGATAGAGAGAAACAGAATTTCCAGGATCCATGTATGATCACCTCCCAGTGATCCATGTCATGACTTTTTTGCACCATTGACAGCAGTTGAGCTCTTAGGCCAGCTTAAGTTTCCCAGCATTCACTCTTGGGCCTCTTTCATCAGCTTGGGCAGACTTTCATGCGATGCTTTTGCCATTCAGGCACATTATATGCCAAATTTCTGCATCTGAGCCTTGCTTTATCAAAAGGGGAATATTTTTCCCTAAAGAGGGCAGAAGTGAATTGGTTCTGATGATGAGAACGGGTGAAGGTATTAGATACATTAAAAATGACAATGGCTTCTGGCCCTCCAAAGATCAATCCTACTTGACATCTTACTGTTTAGTATTTAAGTTCTCTCATTAGGGAGAAATTAAATTTAATTATTCTTTTTCTTCTTTGGGGGGACAGCTCCTTGCTTCACTTGATTGTTAAGCAGTCATCTACATCCAATTATATTACCTTACCACATCAAATAACAGAAATTTGTTGATGTTCCAGGTTGTAGGCTAGGGGCTTTTGCATTTGTTCCCTTACTTAAATCATTGCAATAACTCTATAACATAGGTATTATTAACTCCATTGTAGACACACAGAAATTGAACTTCAGAAATTTAAGAAAACCAATGTCTACGTCCACAAAGTGGTGGTCAATGGTTAGAATGCAAATTGTTGGCAGGTTTTGGACCAGAGTGTTAAATTAGTGAAATTCAGACCAGAGAGTTTACCCAAAAGTACCAGTAGGGTTGTCTTTCAGTGGTTTATCTTGCACTCCTTAAATTCTGGCAATATCTTCAGCTAATGAACACACATTACTTACTCTATTTGCTTCCAATTGGGATTCCAGAGATCTTGTTTCTTGGAGCAAATATCTGGTTAAGAGCCAGAGGAAAATGTTACTCATAATATCAGAGGTCAATAGTTCACACAGACCAACCCAAATCCCCAACACTTCTCTACTTCTGTTACATGGCCTCTCTGAAATAACTTTTCACACACCAAATTTTCAAGAAACCACACCCCCCTGCCTATTGGCAGCCTCGCCAGACAGATGAGAAGGGAAGTGAGGTATGTTCTCACTTTTCCTGGCCTATGAGAAGGCTTCCATACCTGCTTATAGTTCTTATTCTGAACTATCCCCTTAACCTAATGCAGTCAAGACTCCACTTCTGGGGTGTAGGGCCCGAATGATATACACCATGCTTCTCCTCAACCCACATTTTAAGTTAGACACCCTTAGATTGAGATGGAATGAAGATGACTCAGTACTACGTCCTCCTTCATTAATTCTTCCAGGGTAATATAAAATACTTACCCATCCAGAAAATAAGCCCTGGATGTGGAGATCCGGCACAGGAATTGGAAGAGAGGAAAGGGAAATCATATGTTAACACCGATTATTTCAGCAGTCTTTCTTCAGTCTGATGAAATATTCTAAGACTTCTGTAGCCAAAAAATATGAACCTGTTCCACCCACTGTTCCAAAGTCCTTCCAACTCTGAGAAGCTCAGACCACTCTGGGCGGCAACCTGCCTTAGGGTACGAATCTCAGGTGTCAGGTGATATGCTCGGGGCTGGGCCCACGCCGGAGGGGCATGGTGGACCAGGGCCAGGGCCCAAGGGAGAGGAGCTGTGTTCCCTCTGCCTTCTGTCAGACTTCTTTTTAGCCATAATACAGGATTTCTTGTCGTTCAGTGTCTGATTTACCCTTGTCAGTGAGTTTGTAGGAGCAGTATATATCGAGGCTTCTCTAAATCAACACTTTAATTCTCAAAACTCCATAATTCTGACCCACGTACTAGATACAGTCAACCAATTTTGACCATTTATTATAACATATTACATTCTCTGTGTCTCCTCTTTTCCAGGTAATTTACCCCAGGAGATGTGATAAATGTTACTATCACATATAGGGCATTTTACATTTAATGAAAGCAAGTAGCATGTATTATCTCGCCTGATTCTCACCATGGCTTTAGCAGTCAGGCAACAAAATAGCTTCCTACTAGGTGCTCACAGTAGGCTCTGCTTCTGCGTGTGCCAATAAACACATTTGTGACCTTGAGCAAGTCAGTTTATCTGCTGAGCTTCTTCCCACACTTAGAAATAGGGGTAATAAGTGCTCTGTACACTTTCAAGGTTGCTCTGAACCTTAAGTGAAGTAATGGATATAGTAATACTTTGTAAACTGCAGAATGGTATGCCAACATCGGGGACTGTTATTATTTCTGGACTGTAGTTATAGGCAACAGGAAAAAACAGTATCAAGGAGAAAACACAGTGGGGTACACAATGGGCAGTGGGATGAAATTCGCTTTTGGTAAGGATTGATTCAGAAAGCAGTCAATTCTAAGTATAAAGCATTGACAGAACGTGGTGATTTTAGAAGCATATAAATGCTGTGGAAGTCCCTCTTCCTACCCGAACAGGTCTTTCATCCCCATGGTGAATGGGGTATGTGGCATAGGGATCATGGGTGTGGAGGTAGCACAACAAACCTGGTCTCCAGGATCCATTTAAGGAAGTGACTGGCTCTCTGTTCAAACTCCTGGAGCATATGAAAGTTCCTGACCTGTCTTTCTCCTTCCTTTAGCAGCTCCTGCTCCCGTTGCTAAAATCCAAAACCACAGACAGTGTGGTGCACATTGAAGACCTTTCTTTGCAGTAATATAAAATAGTTCCTAGGCTGCGCTGTACATCTTCTCTCTCCCAAGTCTAATCTATCTCCCAAAGTGCCTATGTGCTTATATTTCTTCCAGCCCACTCGCATCACCAAAAGGTGAAGAAAGCTCATGTCACTTCCCATAAATACTTACAGGTGCCTGTAAACCCAAGGCCAGTAACAAATACATTAGTAATAAAGGCAAATCTTCTCTCCTATCAATTTTTTTCTACGTAAAACTTGGTGTAAATGAATGTAAAAGGAGCCTTAAAGGGAAAGGCAGCACCAAGAATTGCTGTTGAAAATTGATGAAATGTTTCTCTGTTAAAATTTAAAAATATTTTTCCTGGTTTCTGTGGTGAACATCATTACAGACAAAAATGAAATGCAACCACATAAAAATGATCATTCAGTGTCTTTTTCAATGATAAGATTTTAGGATTTCTTATAGTGAACTAACTCTATGCTCCAATTCTACCTGACACATAGTGAACATGCAAAAGGAGGTGCTAAAAATGCATAGATAAGTGACTGAGTAAACAAATCATTCATGGGAGAGGCATCTATCTCATCCTTTATCCACTTCTTTTTCTTCTCTGATCTTTTCAGACCATGTCTCTCTGATTTGGAGGTGTAAATCAAAGAAGGAATACCTTACATGGAGGGAATAGATAGACTGTGAACATACTTACAAGCCTCATGAACTTCCCATGACCCATTTTTGGAGCTTTCTCCTGGAGTTTGTGTCTGCTTCCCTGAATCATTGCTCAA
>JAVSCE010000658.1:0-10514 GCA_032199065.1 Smutsia gigantea
ACACATTCAGTGTGTGCCCTCCCCCAATGGCCTAACTACAAAGTCATAACGCCTTGTAACTGTAGCTGATGTCACATGATATTGACGAGCATGAACGGAGCACCCATCTTGCCGTCACGTGGCGGGAGGGCCAGCTTCCCCTCACGCTGCTCGCTCCTCCTCCATGGGGTGGAGCCGGTCTCGGGATGCAGCCACCCTGCCAGAGACGACATTCCCCACCCGCATCCAGGAGGCAGCACGGATGCCCACCTGCGGAAAGTGAGCGGGGGACACGCGTCCAGAACTGGCTGCCCCTCTGCCGCTTGCCCTTCCCCTGTCCGCCACCTGGGTGCTGAGCCCAGGGCGTCTCCTGACACAGTTGGAGATGGTGGGGGGAGCCTGGCCCCCGAGTCACCCGCGGAGTAGATCCTCCTGCGGATCGGCTGTGATGGGGTTTCGTCTTTGGGCTCTGTAACTGCGTCTAATTCCGTGCTGGCCCAGGTCTGTGACCTCCCCCATCACCACCCTGTGCGGGACTTCCGGCATAACCCCATGGAACAGGTGAGGAGGCGCCCAGGGAGCTCAGCGATCACCACCTGGCAAGTGGCAGAAGCGGGGACTGAACCAGGATCCCTGACCCCAGACAGAGCCTGCTTTGAACACTCGGTGACTGTACAGCCCACAGGCCCAGGGGCCAGTCTGGGTCTTCCCCCAGATGCAGTCTGTGTGGCCTGTCCAGTTCTGGCCCAGGGTTTCTCAAATAAACATGGGGTTTTTGTGCCATTTACAGAACAGAAACATTGTACATAGAAGGTCTGGCTTTTCAGATCCATGATAAGCAAAGTGCTCTGGGATAATAGTAATACTCCAGGTAGTAATTATTTATTTATCCACGAATATTTATGGATTGTTTATTATGGACAGTAAGACTATCATTGAGGCTGTGGGTGAGGCATCCATCGGACAATGTGCCTGCATGACTGGGAACACTTCATGTTTACAAGAATCCCATCCAGCGTGTCGGCGAGGGGCAGCGGTTAGTCTGGTTTAAGAGGGGACTGGTTTCCTGTATTTTCAAAGCTCCCTGACCCTCCCTGGGAGGCTCGCCTGTGCCTTACTTGCGTTCCTGCAGGATGGGCCTCCTTCCTCCCGTCCCTGAGCTGTGGGTTGGAGTCCAGCCTCCTGGTCTGACCATTCCCAGGCCAGGAATCCAGGGCTGCTAGGGGTAGTTGGCCGACCCAGGAGAACCCTTCCTCGTACCCTAGGGTGGGTGTGCTGGGCTCCTGAGGTTCTGGTGGGGTCCCCAGCAGTGGGGCAGCACCCAGGCAGGGAAGGGGAAGGGGCACATCCCTCCACCTGAGTGCCCTCAGGCTGCCTCTTGGCCAGAAGCTGGTAGAGAGCCTTGCCCGGCCATCTGCACTGAGACCCAAAGGGGGAGACTGGCTCTGGCTGGGGTGACAGGGTATTAATCATGCCTTTTATTTTCTGATGCTCTGACCTCTTGGGGCCTTGCTGACTCTGGAGAAACTGCCCCTTCCAGGGTAGCTAATTCCTAGAGATGGGAAATTCTTGGCCTAGAGATGGGAAACAGCAGGCCTTATAAACACAATTTCAAATGCAAACCAACCCATTAGAGCCCACACCCCAAGAACTGCCTCTGTGGGGCTCTCACACTCCACCCACTATCCCCCCTGGGCAGGTACCAGACCCCTCAGCCCCAGAGCGCAGAGCCCACTGAGATGACTCTGACCAGTGACCCTGGCCTGCCTGCCTCGCCTCATCCGGTCCTTCCTTCACGGGGCTGTGGATGTGGGTGCGGGGGACACAAGCCGGACCCAGGCCTCCAGCGAATAGGTTGGCTCAGGAAGGCGATGGGCTGCCTCCCAGGAGGGCTCACTCCCTTGGTCATGGCCCGGGTGCCAGCATTTATTGAGCACCTAGCGTTGGCTCCATCGAGTATTTACTGAGCACCCTCGATGCACCAGGCACGAAGTCCTAAAAGTGAGCACACTGGACAGACACAAAGCTTTGCCCTCCTCCTCATGAGGGAGACGACAGCAGAGAAATAAAATGGGCCCTAAGAAGGCCTGCAGTCTGAGGAGGAGGAGTACGAAGCAGGGAGCTGCAGCCACAGGGCGATGGTGTCCTTCAGGGCCCTGCCGGGAAGCAAGCCATCTCACACATGCCCTACTCTATAGCTCTCTGGGAACATGTGTCATGTATCTGATTTACCCGACTATGTGTCTTCTTGAATACACATCTTTTATTATACATACACATAATGCATATTATATAAAATAATAGGTATGATACTTATATAACTACATATTACATAACAGATATTACATATACTATAACATATATATATATATACATAATGTTAAGTATGAGCTTCTCCTGTGTCCCCCCACACCAACCAATTCTATGACACCAGCTGGGTGTCCTATAATTCAACTCAAGTATCTACCTAGAGGTAGCATCGGGTCCCCCACGGTAGGGTTCAGACCTGCAGTACTGCCCCCACACCCGCCTGAGATGCCAGTCACAAGTGCAGGCTGCCGCCTGTGCTTCTAACCAACCAGTTATAAACCAGAGGTGCCCACAACCCCTCCCTGGGTCCCACTCATTTGCTAGAGTGGCTCATGGACCCAGAGAAATGTTTTAGTCACAGGATCGCTGGTTTATTACAGCGCATATGATAAAGGATAGAGATGAACAGCGGGAAGAAGAGCACACAGGGGCAAAATCTATGTCACGTTTGTCTCTTTAATCTGTAGTGGATAGTGTTGAACAATGAAGATTCTTTCCTATAAATAATATTAAATCCAGTTCAAACAAGTCTATGTAAAAAGGAAATTGATTGGCTCATGGGATTAAAAAGATCTTGGTTTCAGGTGAGGCTGTATCTAGGGCTCAAATGACATAATCAAGACAGGTTCTCTTTGTTTTTCAGCCCTGCCTTCATTCTCAGGCAGCTCTCCCCTTGAGGTCCCAGCAGCTCCTAGGGCGGCACGCTTCCATTTTTAGGTAGGGGGAGGCCAGTCTGCTGTCTCATAGTTCAAAGAAAAGCCCTCTAATTAAGCCATATATCCATTCTGGAGCCAATCAGAGTAGCCAGTGGTATGGATTATGTGGAGTGGGTTACACCAATCAGGGCTCAGTCCAAAAGGTGGAGATGGGCCTCAATAAAAATACGTAATTTTTGTTGAACACTAGTATGTGACAGGTGTGCCCTAATGACCCTATGTACTCACTTGATCCTGATAATAATCCTATGATTTTATCATCATCCTATGTCTTTATTATCTCCTTTTTATAACACAGAGACAATTAAATAAGTTTATATAAAGGGCTTATGTTTACACAACTGGTAAGTAAATGGAGCTAAGATTCTAACCCAGACATTCCGACTTGGGAAACCACACGTGTAACTCTCTGAAAAACTGCCTCCCATTCCAACCCAGTCACACCCAAACTCCTTTAATGGGAAATTTGTGGTACAGTGAGGAAGCAGGGGCTAGCTCCTGGAGAAGTAACAGCTTACGTCTACATGGTGGTCAATGAGTTACAGAATGGATGAAATCTAAGCTATATCAAATTTCCACATAATAATTATTATGCAAAATTGTATCATTTTTATTAACACTCTACCTAAACATCAGCATCTAGTCACACTATTTCCCTAGACAACTGCACAGATATTAAAAACTGGGCCACTCCGTAATAAAAAGCGGACAATACCAGGCACCCAGGGACAGCCTTCTGCCCTCCCATGAGCATGCCCATTTTCTCACCTCCCTCTTTCTCCTACATCTCCAGGACTGTATTCACAAAGCCACCTGAGGTGAATTCACCCATGCATTTCTTCTCATTGGTCTCTTTAGAGAAGAGGCAAACTCTTCCCAGAAGTTTGTCCTCCCAGCAAGCTTTCCCTTACATCTCTTTGGCCAAGATGGGTCACATGCTATCCCTTAGCCAGTCATTTGCAGAGGGGATGTTGTGAACGTGATTGGCTTAGATTCATCATGACTCATTTCCTGGGCTGGGCACAGGGCATGCCTTTCCCAGAATGAGGTCACTTCCCAAATCAAACCAGGCTTGTCTTGGAAAGGGAGGAAGGAGCAATGGCTGTGGGTAAGAAAGCACACCCTGCACCATGGCTGCTGCCACAGATCCCTGAGTACCCGGATGCCAGGTCAACGCCCTTTGCCGTTAACAGTGACTCCTGTCTCTCCCTGAGGACTGTATCCCACCAGGCATCTCTCCTCCATCACTCTCCCTGGTCTCCCAGAGTCCAACTTCCCCTCGGGGCATCCTGGGCTACCTCACTAAAGCCCCACTCCCCTCAGGTGCCAGAGGCCCTCTAAGCAGCTAACACAAATCACTTGCTCATCTTGTTCCTGGCACGGTGATGGTGTATTAACCCCTACAGTACTCTGGCCAGAAACTGATTATCCACATTTTCCAGGAGAAACTGAGGCTGTGAGGGTTAAGTAAATTACCCAGGATCATGGACTAAAAAGTGTCAGCACGTGGATTCTTATTCTTATCCATCCATCCACCCAGGGCCATTTTACATGCGGCGAGAGGGCAAAAGAACTCTCTCCTTTTGCAATTCCCTGATATTTCGGTAACAGAGCAGCGCTCCCAAGGGCTTTGATGTCTCCCACTTTCAGTGAAAACAATTCTCGCCATTTTTAACTTGCAGCTTGTATGTGTCTCCCTTGCACCTTCCCCAAGATTCCTCAGACAGGAGGGTGATGATAGTAAGTCAGAGTTGGAAGCCTAGACACAGTTCCATATTCGTTTCCAAGTCAGCCCTTCGGTCCACTGGCTGGGGCTACGTTACAAGACCAACCTCCCCATCAGTTTCTTCCATTCCGTTTCCACTTCCATTTGAACGAGTTTGGGACTCATTCAACTGCGGGAAGCTCCTCAAACCTTCACGCAATGCCTGCACCCCCATCAGCCTCATCAGCCCAAACATGTCAGGATTCCCCCCAGTGGACGCTGCTCAGCCTCAGGCTGGGACTCTCTTTATCCTGATGATCGATTCCCATTATTCCACTGGTACTAGGAACACGAATGCCTTACATTATTTTTTTCTAAAGTAGCATAATGCCCAGACAGAAAAAAAAAAGCTATATAAAAACAACATCCTAAAAGAAAAAAAAAATCCTAGAAGATGTTTCTATGATTTTCCTCATCTGAACACAAGAATCTTAAGTGAAATTTTCAGAGAGGGTCTGTCCAGTCTGTACCCTGGGAGGGGATCTGAAACTTAAGATGTTATTAGTAACCCAGATAACAGCTGGATGCTCAGAGACCTAGGTAAAATTAACTCAAATCTCCTCTCTAAGGCCTGTGAAAGGCCAGAGCCCTCTGATCTCTGTGCCTTTCCAGAGCTTTCAGTCATGAGCCCCTCTAGTCAGTGTCTGTATCTACATTTGCTGTCACCATTTAACCTGTCACTCAGACTCAACCGCTTATCCAGTTTCCACAAGATACTCACTCCCAGCAGACATTTGTGAGTCTATTAAATTATCTTTATTTTTTATTTTTAACTAATTTGATATGTAAACATGAATCACATTTAATATTAACTTCAATAATAAATAAATATTATTTAAATTCACTGAATATTTGTGAGTCACAGGATAGGATAGGATCAGAATACGCCACTGTATTCCCTGGGCTGCCCTAACAAAATGCCACAGACTGGGTGGGCTTAGATGACAGAAATGTATTTCTCCACAGTTCTGGCGGCTGGGAAAGTCCAAGGTCAGGGTTCCGGCATGGTCAGCTTCTGGTGAGGGCTCTCTTCCTGGCTGGCAAGCAGCCACCTCCTCACAGTGTCCTCACATGGCCTTTCCTCTGTGCAGGCGTGATTGGGGAAAAAGATATTCTCTTCCTCTCACAAATAACCTTTCCCTGGGGAACTGGCTGTCATTCCGCTTCACCACAAGGTGGCAGTATCGGAGACCTTTGGCGCTGCCTTCCGGCTGTGAAAGCAATAATGGAAAAACAGTGTAATATTAAAACACAGCTAGTAAATAATAACCGGCTTCCAGAACTCAAACATAATAAATATTTTCTCATAAAGCAGAACCTGCCAAGAGTGTTTGATTTGCTTTATAGCCGAGTATTACATAAAAAGGCGACTGAGCTGCTTGGTAATTCCAGAGCAGAGCTTGCAGTGAGGAGAGAAGAGAAGATTTGATTTATGTAGACAACAGTAAACAATGGGAGGAGTAAAGAAGAATCTGTAAGGGATGTAAAAATTAAAATAAAATAATTTTCATTTAGTATCACAGCCTGTAAAAAGGAAAAAATGAGAATCAGAACTCTAATCCCAGTGTGTTTGGAAATCAACCTATAATAAAGGCCAGTATAAAAATACCTCTTTAATATATGGCATTAGATGTGCTAGAGATGGTATCATTTGTTCGCTGTGTATTAAATTAACAAGTATTTACCAGCATTCCTGGTGTGCCATGACTAGGGTTAAAAACAGGACACAGGAAAAAGAATGGCAGGATTGTCTGTGTCCCTATGGGAGCATCCAGGGGGGTCATGAAGGCTTCTCTGGGGAGGTGACATTTTAGTGGAGCCCAGAGCGGTTGGCCTGTCCTGGTGAGTGCCGGGCGGTGGCACAGAATGGGGCTTGGAGAGGTACTGAGAGAGGCAGGAAACTAGTCCCTATGGAAACAGCAAATGCCCAGAGGTGTGAATAACTACATTTAATAACGTCCCATCCAGAAGACAAGACAGGAAGTAAGGGAAGTGGCCAGACGATTAAACAAATCTGCAAGCCAATAGAGCTTGCACATTATGGGCAACACAATTCACCAAAACCTTTAAGCAAAGGATGAGACCAGGTTCATGCTGCAAAAGACGCCCTCCAGGAGCCCTGCAGAGGGCTACTGGAATAGAGACACTCAGCTGGGTTGACCAGTTAGGAGGTCACTGGACCTACGGGTGGTCTTGAGACCTCCCAAGCTGCACGGGCAGAGAAATGATGCTCACCACCACTGGAGACCCAGTTAGAATGGTGACGATCATAATCGTGACCCGATGCTGGACAAATAGGTTAAGAGACATTATCTTTTATAATCCTCAAAATAACCTATCCATTAGGAAAAATTACTTCCACTTTATAGATGAGAGACTGACGTTCATACGTGTGTCCCAACTGATACATCAAGCACTTTGCAGTTAGAATTCTAACCAGCTCGCCTGACTTCAAAGCACATGGAACCAACATCAGGCATATAATGGAGTAGAAGGATCAGTACTGTGAAAAATTAATAAGGTTTGGTTTGGCTTGTTTTGTTCTGGTCGACCCATGTTTCCTTGTACCCTGTGATCCTACCCTGCACTTAGCAGCCAATAGAACACTCGCTGGTTATCGGCTCAAGGAAGAAATGATCCAGAATAATACAGGCAGAGCAAGGGTGCAACTCGGTGTTTCCAGTTTTTATAGCCTAAACCCTCCAGCACCCAGCAGAAGAGTTAGAAGAAGGCATGGTGAGAGCGGATTATGCTCTGGTCTCCCGGAGACCTCACTAAACTCACCTGGGCCAAGGTTAAGGACAGAAGAGGGGTGAAGGGGCCCAGGGAAGGGTATGAGGAGGTTAAAGCCCCCGAGAGGTTTAGGGAACCCAAGAACAGGAGGAGTCTGGGGAGCCCACGCTGGGACAGCATGGAAACAGAAGAAACACCTGCATGGCAGCTCTAGATGTGCCTGTGGCAGCCCACCGTGGCCCCCAAGCCTCTGGGTGTCATGAGACAGCAGACTGAGTCCAGAAATGGTGTTTTCTTTGTGGCAGAGCTGGGTAGCACTCTGTAGAATGTTGTAGAATGTTCTCCCTCCACAGGGAGCCAGAGGGCAAAAGGAGACTCAAGGTCAGGGATGAGAGGGGCCAGAGCAATGGACGAAGACAGGAAGGTCACATGTGGGGAAGACAACACTGAGGTCCAGTGCTCCTTCCACCCAGCACACCTCCCAGAGCTCAAATGCACACCTGGGCAAAGCTGCTAAAATGGGCTAAAAGGACGTTTCCGCCACCTAGCCCTAATAGGCACTTCAAATCAAAGCTAGGTTCCCGTGTAGAAACAGTTGGTTTAGGTATACCCAAGATCTTGAACCTAGGTTCGTATCTGCTGCGTGTTTGAGGAGGGCAGGGTCTGCCCAAGGCATCCAGCACAAACTTGCAAAGAGCGCCGCACGGTGCCACATGACATTTGTTCTCGGCCGCTCTGGGAAAGCAGATGGATTTCCAATGAGGGCTACCCCGTTGGTGACACTCTATTTGGTCTGCCGGGTCCCTGACAGCGTTCATTTCTGCTTCCTCAAACGTGGCTCCCAGTGACCTCTCTGGTGAGACCTCATGGACACCTGCTGGGCCCAGTGATGGCAGCGTGTTGAATTGGGAGAGATGAAGACAGCTTCTCAGAGGAGGACTCCAAGGTTCTGGGAAAGCCCTGGGCCAGCATGAGGAGGCCTGGGGCTCCCGTCCAAGCCATGCCTTGGTCAGCAGTGACCTGGGACAAGCAATTGCCTTCTCCTGGCTCAGCTGCCTGTTTTAAAATAGAGACAGTTGTTTCTTCACTGCTTTGTCCCAGGAGAGAAGTAAGGAGGGAACGGGGTCAGGAACTGAAACGCTGGAGTGAGGGCCAGAGGGCAGCTTGACGCAGCCCCACTGCCTTTGCCCTTCTTTTTTCCTGGCTTCTATTCGAGGTTTCGGGGCTGTGACTTGCTTTTTGTCATATGTGCTCGCCTCACTTGTGGGAGAATGTAAGAAGACATTTCCTGGCCCTAAAAGAGCCCTCCACCTTATAGCTCCCCTGCATAAAGCCCGCCACAGGCTTCCTGTGGACTCAGAGCGAGTTCCAAACCAAATGCTCCATGGGGCTGGGCCCCAGGCCTCTCTCCAGCCTCATCACCTGGATGTCCCTTTGCTCATTCAGCTCCCCACACCAGCATTCTTGCTGCTCTCAATGCTCAAAGTCTGGTCCTTCCTCAAGGCCTCCATGCTTGCTGTTCCAGCTGCTAGGAATGCTTTTCCACCAGGTCTTCTTTTCATACCTGCACACTTGCTTTCTTCAGGTCTCTGGGCAACATCAGTGCCAAAAGCTTCCCCCATTCCAGTCCCTTGCTTGGCAAACATCTTTCAGTTCTCAGCTTGAACACTGAGCCTGGCTACCGCTGACCCTCCTGTCTCGCCTCCACTCACCTGACACACACCCTCCACCCCACCCACAGCCTGGATTGGAAGCCCAGCCTTTAAAATTCAAGCACCTCAGCTACAGAATGACCAACCCTGGACTTTAGAAAACAGCATCTTCTCTCGGCCCCATTGACTGCCATTGTCCCTCTCTACCGTATTCCCCCCCTTCTAACTATTTCCTGCTCACAGCTTTCCTTGGGGATTTTCATACTTTTAAAGGCACAAGTTTAAAAAGAGCAATGGCAGCCGGTAGGCTGCTGGATATCTCAGAAAACTCAGGCTTCCTCAGTTAGCATCCAGCTCTCTAGCTAGCTCTGAAAATCACATTTAGTCACTGGGCTCTCAATTTCTCAACTGCAGAAACAAAGGGTTTTAATTATAGGATCCCTAACAATTCTTCCAGTTTGGACAATGCCTTTACAATCTGAACACAACCAAACGTTTGGCTTCTTTATTTACAATATTTTCTTGTCCCTCCATGCCACTTAGGAGTAAATCTGGAGTCAGTCACCTGTACCTTTCACACAATCAAGACCTAGAAAGGAAGATGGGTAAGTTATTGAGAGGAAAGCTGCCCCAATTTATTCAATAATCTCTCCCTGATATTGCTTTTCCGACCATGTGACTAGAGGCCATTTCTGTATCCCAGACAATTTTCTTTGCCTCCAGTTTCCATGAAACGAAAGAATTTTCCTCAGGCTAACTAAGTCAGGGAAGGACTTGGATTACAGACAGCATATGGCTCCATTTGAAAGACTTTCCTATTGTTTTTGGAAGCCCTAAGAAAATTCAGCATATACTCAACTTTTTTTTTAATAGTCTCATGATAATGAGTAAGTTTATAGTGTGTTTTGAACTGAGTTTTACATTCCTGTGGGTTTGTAGCTCTTGAAACTGGTTAAACCCTACCTCCAGAGTGACTCTGGTTTCTAAAAACCAGGAGCCCCAAGCCTCACGGCCCTGAGGCGGCTCCATCCTGACTCACCACAGTGACCTGAGGTAGACCTGGCTTCCCAAGTGCAGAGCTAAGCACGTCACATACTCTGTATTAGTTAACCCTCTCCCTGTGCCAGGTACCATAGCTGCATGACCAACCACCCCAAAAATGTAGTGGCCTCAAACACGAACACTAATTTGCTGCAGAATTGCAGTACAGAGCAGCGTAGATCACTTGGCATCAGCTGGCGCAGCTGCAAGACTAGGGGCTGGAATCATCCAGAAGCTCCTTCACTCATTTGTCTCTGGGCTGGGAAGACTAGAACAGCTGGGAATGGAATTGCTGGGGCTCCTCAAACATCCCTCCCT
>JAVSCE010000659.1:0-41407 GCA_032199065.1 Smutsia gigantea
AAAATGTATAATGAAAATGGTATCTTACTATCTTGCAAATGGGAAGACAAATGATGAAGCTTTCTTGAAAAGCAATGTAGTAATATGACTCAAGAGTCAAAAAATTCATAGCATTTTAACTAGCAAGTCCACTTAGTGAATTCATCCTACAAAAGTAAACTAAAATAAGGGGAAAACTTTATGGACAGAGATGTTCACTGCAGTATTATCTGTAACAGCAAAAATATTGGAAGGAAAAATAGCCAACAATAATATCACAGTAGGTAAAGTAGGGTTGCTTTACTTGTTAGAAGATTGTACAACTCATAGAAATGATAATGAACATCACATAGTGATATAGAAATGTATTAAAAAATCTTAAGTGAAAAATGAGTATATGAATTAGAATACAGGCCATTATTATAATTATAAACAATTATGTAGACAAGACAGGAAAGGAACATATAAAATAGTTTGTAACTTATTTAAGGATAGTGAGATCACATATTTCATCCTCTATTTTTCAAATATTGAGCAATGTTATAATGCTTTGATAATACACTTTTAAATTCATACTATATTAATGATATTCACTCATTTGCAGAATGGCTGTAATGTTGGCTGAAAATATAAAACTTTTTTCCACATACCAATATTTTCAAGAATGACATATTCTCATGCAGTATATGATGCATCATTTCTTTCTGAATTGGGCTGATATTAATTTTAAGCTAACAAACCTGGTTCTTCTATGAAATTGGGTTTCCACTAGAGACCTTACTCTCACTGTACATAAACAGTAGTTAACAAAAAGTCATTGTTTTGAAATGTCAAGTGCTTCCTATACTAAAATATTTTTATGTATTTATAACTTACAGGTAGCTTGATTAAAGCACTGGGATCTTAAAAATGCAACAGGATAGCATCTTCATATGCCTAGGAGGTGCTTAAACCCAGAGGTTCAAACACAGAACTACTATTTATGAGGCAGGTCATCAATTTTTTACCACATAGGAAAACCATGCTATGTGTGCCAGGAGAGATGTATTTAAATCTCAGGATTTTATCCCTTGGAAGACGAATGAAGACCCTGGCCAGGTTCTTTGTGTTCTAGTAATCTGTTACTCAGCAATAGCTAACTAATACATTAGCATAAGAAGTAAAAGTCCCTGATGATCTCCACTTTCATCCCCAGTCCTTACAAGCAGTTAAAATAAAATATTAAGTTTTGGGGGCAAAACAATTACATTTTACCTCACAAGTTCTGTCAAAGCTTTCTCAAGCATATTATTCATTTTCTATTCAAAGAAGTAAAGAATTATTAAAGCCAGCTCTCCCCTGAGATTAACCTTCTGCTCTCCTCTCTAGCCCTTCTCTACCTGCTGATCTTCCCCTCCAACATAAGCTATGCCCACAGCCAGCCTCCCTAGTCTGGCTTGCAGTTGTAGTCCCTTTACAGCCACTAACTGCTTTAGATTACTATCTTCACTTAAAAAATCCCTTTCTCACTTTATAAATCTGTGAGAATTTCAGCACATCCTTTGGTACCTTTTCAGTGAATTACAACCATCTATGAATATGTCATATAAATGAATATTAATCAGAATATTGTGTGCATTTATTATCCAGTTTATCCTTGGCAATAAAATGTAAAGAGAGACTATGGAAAACATACTTACAACATTCTCTACATTCATTTAGGACAGATGAGAGAAGCAATAAAGGATGCTAACAGCTATTTCTCTGGACATTCTGAACCCGGTAGGTTTGATAAATTTTAATAGTAACATAAAAAACTAATAATGGTGTAATTTCTACGATTCTTTCCTTTATCATCTCTGTTTGCTGTTTCTTCGATGTTGTAATTACTTCCTGTTTTTCTGTATGTCTATGCCACTGTATATGTCATTGACTAATATTTAAATCAGTGGAAATTTTGCCCCTTGAAATATAACAGTGAAATTTAGGAAGACTTAAGCAAGTTAAAAATTATTGTGATCAATAATATTAAAGTAGAGCCTATTTACGACTGCACATCATCTTCATAAAATGTGCCTTTAAAGCCTTCCAGCAAAATAAATTGATAACATGTTGCATTAATTTATTAACAGTTTATCATGAAATGGTATATGTGGTTTTCTGATAAGAGAGGCAGAGCTAATGTAATGAATGTAAATGCATGGAGAAGATGATGGTAAGCCCATAGCTTGAGAAGCTGGAAAGACAGCTGTTCCAGTTCTCTCATTTTGCAGATGTGGAAGGTGAGATCCAGGGAACTGATTGGTTACAGTTACGTGGGCTCCAGGGCCACCAGGTTGTAAATGACACCAATGACTGTTGTAAATGATCTAAGTTTAGAGTGTGTGAATGGTGCCCCTGAGTTTCCAGTGCACAACAGTATGGCCCTGTTAGTTAATGGAACTCATGGGACAAAAGTCCCGATCTCTGAACTGAGATGGGGATCCTTCAGCTATGCTACGCTAGCCGGCCTTATGTCTTTCTTGCTTGTTTTGATTCCATTTTTGTAAAAGCCTGAGGATTAACCACTTTTTTTTCATGACTTTTATGTTTTCCAGGATGTGTACTGTGTTAGTGCTCTTGTGTGGAATTCATGCAAAGAAACCAAAAGAGCTGTATATGATTTGAACTATGGCCTCAGGCTAAATCCTTCTCACACTCGTATATCTCATCTTCTATCTACATTAGAATATCTCTGCCTTTATATCTGTCCCTTATTTTTTTTTTGTTCCTAAAGAGATATCACTTCCTCTTTCAAAAGAATAAATAGAATTTGGAGAGAATAGAGGTGATTTGCAAAGAAGAGAATAGAGTAGAATTTGGAGAATTCCAGGATTCCCTTTCTATTTTGTAACAAATGTCTCATCTGAGCTGTAAGGTAGAATCTTCTTTTCCAAGAAGAGGAACTCATAGATTATCTCATCTGCCCCTTAATTTTACAAAATGGTGCAAGACCTTGAATCCAGGTCCTCTGACTCACGGTAATTAGATAATGCAAGTTTTATTTCCACTCTCATGTTTCTCTGCCTATTATAAGGAACGTACAAGAAGCATCCATTTCATAGTTTTATTGTGAGCCTTAAATATGTTCATCCGTGTAAAGGGCTTTTAAAATAGATTTGATAAATAATAAGTGATCAAGAAATGTTTTGTCATTTTATAATTTTTACCTCTTCTCTAGTTTATTTATCCCCCTTAGTAATTTTTCCTTTCAGTTCAGAATTTCCTCAACCAGGATAAGCCCAGAAAAAAGCTCTTAAGTTGCTGGAGTTTATCTTTAGAGCTTTAGGTGTCTATGAAGTGGTAAGGGCCTGACAGGCTTAAGAATGGAAAGGAAGGGATGGAGGAGAGAGAGAATATCAGGAAGATGAAAATATTGATGGTGTGAAGGTGAGAAGAGGGAAGAAGAGTCAGATGGCATCTGGGGTTTGGCTGATGGATTTAGAAAGTTTTGGGGCCATTAATAGAAATGTGAGTGCAGGGAAAGGGAGCTGGTTTGGGGATGAAACCACTTAAAATGATTTTAGAAATATTACTTGAAAGTGACAGTAAGACATGCAAGTGGAAATAATCTAGTAGATAGACAAGTAGGGATATGAAACTAGGAGAAAGCTTGGGGCTGAAGATAAACATGGTGGAACCTTCCAAAGAAGTGTGGCAGTTGAAGTTTTGTGACTAGGTCACTACTTCAAGGGCACCTCTCCCTCCCGCCTTTCCCCTTCTCTCAGGCGTTCACGTTCTGGGCCTGGTGGTGATAGGCATAGTGTACCAGTGCAGGAAAAAGACGACCCAGAAAACCACTGATCTCTTTCCTTTCTCCTCCCTTTCCTCCTCCTGCTTACTCTTCTTCTCTCCCCTTTGCTCTCTTCCTTTGTAAAGGAAGTTTACAAATCCCATATAATAAAAATTTTAAAGCTAAGTAATTAGAAGATTCAGGCAGAGGAAAATCAGCTTAGAAAAAAGTGATCTGGAACAGTTATGATAGTGTGTTCCAAAATGATTCCTGGGTGAGGTAGCTCACAGTGGAGGATAGATGGAAGTCCTTGTGGATTTCAGTTAGGAATGGAATGGTCTAGGCTACCTCCTGAGAAGCTGCACTTACACTTTATGATCCTGTTTTCCTCACCTGCCCAGAGTGGCAGGATATCCAGCATGGCATGATCTTCTAGAAAGGCCAGTACTGGCCTTTCTCCTAGAATTGTTCAATAATGCTGGGCTTATGCAGGCCAAAGGGAGGTCAGTCAGTCTTCTACACCAAGACAGAAGCACCTGAACTCCCTGTCAGTTCCTTCTAACATGTATTTTTTAACCGGATTGAAAACTATTTTGTTCCTATGGGCCACTGTCACTGATAATTCCACAATCTTTATATTTGCATTCTCTACTAGAACTCTGTGAATATATCTGCAATAAGGGTAAGTCCTCTGTTTTCGCTTATTTATTTATCTGCTTGATTTTAGGAAATTAAGATGCTCACAAGGTCACTAGCTTCCTGGACTGTAAAAATCAAACACTGTAATTCTCCAAATGGAAATGGAAGCTGCTCTCATGCTAACAAGGAAGTTGGAATGTGTGTCTTGCGTCTTAGAAAAAATGCAAATTAACTAACCATAAAGAAATAGAAAAATTAGGAAGATGGGATGAACAAGTCCATTGTCTGGTTAAAAAATAAAGGCTGTGCTCCTTTCTCTCTCTTTTCTATAGGGGAATGTGAAGTGAGAGAGGAAGGGTCTAGAGGCATCTGTGGTGTGTGAGTGAGTTATGGAAAAGGCAGACTGGAGTGGAGTTACCATATTTTACTGAAGATTATGGAGTAATCTGTGTTTTGCAGGTTTTGGTAGTCTTAATTTGCTTTTCAATGATTATTCTTGGCTGAAAATCTTTGATTGTAACATATCAGTGTTTGTATCATAATCTGTGATTCCTTTCCTTGACTTTAGAAGCTAAATTCCCATGCACTACCCAGACCTGGCAAAGTAGGAAGTGGTTCTTTGGGACTGGGATGGTTTTCCATTGCCCCTGTGCCTCCCATGCCCATACTTCCATAGCAACTATAACCCCCTACTGGGCATGCCAACCAGGGCTGTCCTCCCACGTGTATTACCCACCAAGCTTCACTGATTCCACTACAGCAGCTTCCCTCTCAAACTGCTCTCTTAGCTTTTGAGGAAAAACCAACATGATTGAACACTTCTTTTTTTCTTCTTTAAAATTGGAGTATAGTTGATATACAATAGTATATTGGTTTCAAGTGTCTAACATAGTGATCTGACAATTACATACATTCCTAAAAGCTCACTGTGATATGTGCAGTTACCATCTGTCAGTATACAAAAAAATTACAGTAGCATTGATTATATTCACTATGCCTTCCTTGAATCCCCATGACTAACTGGAAGTTTGTATCTCTTTGTCCCTTCATCTATTTCATCCATCTTTCCTCTCCCATGGCAACCACCAGTCTTCCTATGTGTTTATGAGCCTATTTTTATTTTGTTTCTTTTGCTTTTTAGATTCCACATATAAGTGAAATTATACAGTATTTGTCTTGCCTGGCTCAGTTCACTTGGTGTAATATCCTCTAGGTCCATCCATGTTGTTGCAAATGGCTAGATTTTATTCTGTTTTATAGCTGAGTAATATTCCATTGTGTATATTTGCTGCTCTTCTTTATCCATTCACCTATCAATGGACACTTAGGTTGCTTCCATATCTTGGCTGTTGTACATAATACTGCAATAAACCTAGGAGTGCATATATCATTTCTAATTGGTGATTTTCTTTTTTTCAGGTAAACTCCCAAAAGCGGGTTTACTGGGTTTTATGGTATTCTTATTTCAGTGGCTGCACCAATTTATATTCCCGCCAACAGTGAACAAGGATTCTCTTTCTCCACATTCTCACCAACACTTCCTGTTTTTTTCATTTTAGCCATTCTGACTGGTGTGAGGTGATTTGCATTTCCCTGATGGTTAGTGATGTTCCGCATCTTTTCATGTGTTTGTTGACCATCTACCTTCTTGGAAAAATGTCTAGTCAGGTCCTCTGCCACTTTTTAATCATATTTCTAGTTCTTTAGGGGGGCATTGAGTTGTATGAGTTCCTTATATATATGTTTTGACTATTAACCTCTTGTTGATATATTATTTGCAAATATATTCTCACATTTAATAGGTTGCCTTTTTGTTTTTAGATGTTTTCCCTTGCTGCAAAGAAGCTTTTTATTTTGATGTAGTCCCACTTGTTTATTTTTGCTTTTGTTTCCCCTGCCTGGGGTGACAATCTAGATTGTCTATCTAGATAAAAATGACAAAAGCGATGCTTAGTTTACTGCCAATGTTTCTCTCTAGTTCTATGGCTTCAGACCATATATTTAGGTCTTAATCCATCGTGAATTTATTTTTGTGCGTGGGAGGCGCTACAGTCATAACCAGAGTGAGGCAGCAGAGAGGAAAGCAGCCATTCACTAACACAACTCACCGGAAAGCCCACAGCCTGCTGGGAGGGAGTTTCTGCCACAAAAGCAAGGAAAATCCAAGTAAATATGAGGGAAAAAATTCACACGGGTGCAATAATCTTTTGCCTTTTATTATTAATAAAACACATGGCTGAAGTAAGGCTGGCAAACAGAAATGCTGGGACGAATGTGATTTGGGGAGCTCTGTTCTGCCAAGTTAAGTTTCCAGCGAGGCCGCGGCAAGCCCTTGTTGACTCGCTGTGTCCTCGGCAGCCTCCGGAGAAGCGCTGTCCCATCCCTGGGCCCTCAGCAGCCTCTGGGGAAGCGCTGTCCCTTCCCTGGGTCCTCAGCAGCCTCTGGGGAAGCGCTGTCCCTTCCTGGGTCCTCAGCAGCCTCTGGGGAAGCGCTGTCCCTTCCTGGGTCCTCAAGCTCCCGAGAAGGGCTGTCTACCTGGGTCCTCATTAGCCTTCGGAAAAGCGCTGTCCCTTCCCTGGGTCCTCATCAGCCTCTGGGGAAGCGCTGTCCCATCCCTGGGTCCTCAGCAGCCTCTGGGGTAGCGCTGTCCTTCCCTGGGTCCTCGGAAGCCTCCCGAGAAGCGCTGTCACTTTCCTGGGTCCTCGTTAGCCTTCGGAGAAGGGCTGTCCCTTATCTAGGTCCTCATTAGACTACCGAGAAGGGCTGTCATTTCCCTGGGTCCTCGATAGCCTCCCGAGAAGCGCTGTCCCTTACCTGGGTCCTCGGCAGCCTCGCGAGAAGGGCTGTCCCTTCCCTGGGTCCTCGGCAGCCTCGCGGGAAGGGCTGTCCCTTCCCTGGGTCCTCGGCAGCCTCGCGAGAAGGGCTGTCCCTTCCCTGGGTCCTCGATAGCTTCCCGAGAAGCGCTGGCCCTTACCTGGGTCCTCGGCAGCCTCGCGAGAAAGGCTGTCCTTTCCCTGGGTCCTCGGCAGCCTCGGGAGAAGTGCTGTCCCTTCCCTGGGTCCTCGATAGCTTGCCGAGAAGCGCTGTCCATTACCTGGGTCCTCGGCAGCCTTGCGAGAAGGGCTGTCGCTTACCTGGGTCCTCCGAAGTCTCCTGAGAAGAGCCTTCTCTTACCTGAGTCCTCGGAAGTCTCCTGAGAAGAGCTGTCTCTTCACTGGGTCCTCATTAGCCTTCGGAAAAGGGCTGTCCCTTACCTGGGTCCTCCGAAGTCTCCCGAATAGGGCTGTCACATACCTGGGTCCTCATTAGCCTACGGAAAAAGGCTGTCCCTTAACTGGGTCCTCCGAAGTCTCCCGAGAAGGGCTGTCCCTTACCTGGGTCCTCATTAGCCTTCGGAAAATGGCTGTCCCTTACCTGGGTCCTCGGCAGCCTCGCGAGAAGGGCTGTCGCTTACCTGGGTCCTCGGAAGTCTCCTGAGAAGAGCTGTCTCTTACCTGGGTCCTCGGAAGTGTCCCGAGAAGGGCTGTCCCTTACCTGGGTCCTCATTAGCCTTCGGAAAAGGGCTGTCCCTTACCTGGGTCCTCCGAAGTCTCCCGAGAAGGGCTGTCCCTTACCTGGGTCCTCATTAGCCTTCGGAAAAGGACTGTCCCTTACCTGGGTCCTCGGCAGCCTCGCGAGAAGGGCTGTCGCTTACTTGGGTCCTCGGAAGTCTCCTGAGAAGAGATGTCTCTTACCTGAGTCCTCGGAAGTCTCCTGAGAAGAGCTGTCTCTTACCTGGGTCCTCGGAAGTCTCCCTAGAAGGGCTGTCCCTTACCTGGGTCCTTGGAAGTCTCCTGAGAAGAGGTGTCTCTTCCCTGGGTCCTCATTAGCCTTCGGAAAAGGGCTGTCACTTACCTGGGTCCTCCAAAGTCTCCCGAGAAGGGCTGTTACATACCCGGGTCCTCATTAGCCTTCGGAAAAGGGCTGTCCCTTACCTGGGTCCTCCGCAGCGTCGCGAGAAGGACTGTCGCTTATCTGGGTCCTCCGAAGTCTCCTGAGAAGAGTTGTCTCTTACCTGGGTCCTCGGAAGTCTCCCGAGAAGGTCTCTCCCTTACCTGGGTCCTCTGAAGTCTCCCGAGAAGGGCTGTCCCTTACCTGGGTCCTCATTAGCCTTCGGAAAAGGGCTGTCCCTTACCTGGGTCCTCTGACGTCTCCCAGGAAGGGCTGTCCCTTACCTGGTTCCTCATTAGCCTTCGGAAAAGGGGTGTCCCTTAACTGGGTCCTCGGCAGCCTCGCGAGAAGGGCTGTCGCTTACCTGGGTCCTCCGAAGTCTCCTGAGAAGAGTTGTCTCTAACCTGGGTCCTCATTAGCTTTCGGAAAAGGGCTGTCCCTTACCTGGGTCCTCGGCAGCCTCGCGAGAAGGGCTGTCGCTTACCTGGGTCCTCGGAAGTCTCCCGAGAAGGGCTGTCCCTTACCTGGGTCCTCATTAGCCTTCGGAAAAAGGCTGTCCCTTACCTGGGTCCTCGGCAGCCTCGCGAGAAGGGCTGTCGCTTACCTGGGTCCTCGGAAGTCTCCCGAGAAGGGCTGTCCCTTACCTGGGTCCTCCGAAGTCTCCCGAGAAGGGCTGTCCCTTACCTGGGTCCTCATTAGCCTTCGGAAAAGGGCTGTCCCTTACCTGGGTCCTCGGAGTCTCCTGAGAAGAGCTGTCTCTTACCTGGGTCCTCGGAAGTCTCCCGAGAAATGCTGTCCCTTACCTGGTTCTTCCGAAGTGTCCCGAGAAGGGCTGTCCCTTACCTGGGTCCTCATTAGCCTTCGGAAAAGGGCTGTCCCTTACCTGGGTCCCCGGAGTCTCCTGAGAAGAGCTGTCTCTTACCTGGGTCCTCGGAAGTCTCCCGAGTAGGGCTGTACCTTACCTGGGTCCTCCGAAGTCTCCCGAGAAGGGCTGTCCCTTACCTGGGTCCTCATTAGCCTTCGGAAAAGGGCTGTCCCTTACCTGGGTCCTCGGCAGCCTCGCGAGAAGGGCTGTCGCTTACCTGGGTCCTCGGAAGTCTCCTGAGAAGAACTGTCTCTTACCTGGGTCCTCGGAAGTCTCCTGAGAAGAGCTGTCTCTTCCGTGGGTCCTCATTAGCCTTCGGAAAAGGGGTGTCACATACCTGGGTCCTCCGAAGTCTCCCGAAAAGGGCTGTCACATACCTGGGTCCTCATTAGCCTTCGGAAAAGGGCTGTCCCTTACCTGGGTCCTCCGAAGTCTCCCGAGAATGGCTCAAACATAACTGGGTCCTCATTAGCCTTCGGATAAGGGCTGTCCCTTACCTGGGTCCTCCGAAGTCTCCCGAGAAGGGCTCTCACATAACTGGGTCCTCATTAGCCTTCGGAAAAGGGCTGTCCCTTACCTGGGTCCTCCGAAGTCTCTCGAGAAGGGCTGTCCCTTACCTGGGTCCTCATTAGCCTTCGGAAAAGGGCTGTCCCTTACCTGGGTCCTCCGATGTCTCCCGAGAAGGTCTGTCCCTTACGTGGGTCCTCAGCCGCCTCTGGGGAAGCGCTGTCCCTTCCTGGGTCCTCATTAGCCTTCGGAAAAGGGCTGGCCCTTACCTGGGACCTCGGCAGCCTCGGGAGAAGGGCTGTCGTCTACCTGGGTCCTCGGAAGTCTCCCGAGAAGGTCTGTCCCTTACCTGGTTCCACGTTAGCCTTCGGAGAAGGGCTGTCCCTTCCCTGGGTCCTTCGGCTGCCTCCCGAGAAGGGCTGTCCCTTCCCTGGGTCCTTTGGCTGCCTCCCTTGAAGCGCTGTCCCTTACGTGGGTCCTCGGAAGTCTCCCGAGAAGGTCTGTCCCTTACCTGGGTACACGTTAGCCTTCGGAGAAGGGCTATCCCTTCCCTGGGTCCTCTGCAGTCTCTGGGGAAGCGCTGTCCCTTCCGTGGGTGTAGGTAACCTCCTGGAGAAGCTCTGTACCTTCCCTGAGTTCTGCCCTCCCCTGGTGCGCAGGGCCCTTTGTGACGCTGAGAAAGGTATCCAGGGAGGGATATGACATCGACTCCCACCTCACCCTGTCTTCACGGGCTACCCACCCTCTGGCAGGCAGTGTCAGACGTCCAGTCGGGCGGGTTGTGGGAGGAAGCTCCGGGTGAGGTAGTCCCCGCGGTCACAGCAGGAAAGCGGCCTCAGCAGCGCGGCGCCGACCTGGTCAGCGAATGCAGGCGCCCAGATGGCGGTTAGCTCACCGCAGAGACCGGGGCGTGGGGGGAGGTGGGGGCAGCTGCTGTGCAGGCGGGCCCGAAGGCTAGCAGTTCTGCTCCAACACACCCTCCCTGGCCGGTGGATCACAGACTGTCCCCCCAAAACTGCCGTCCCAACGTGCTGTGTGCTGTAGCAAAGGTGCATTAAACACATTTAAAATGTGCGTGTGCTCGCTTCTCACTGCCATAAGAGCATCATTTTGTGTTTCTCTCTTGTGTTCCCTATATGCCTGGGGATGGTTGCACTAGTTTTTCAATTAGCCTTCCAGCCTCATGCTTGCTCTCAAATTCATCCTTCACTGTCCTGCCAGATGTGTGTGTTGTGTGTAACAGAGTAACAGAGAGAGGAACCTATGGTTTATCTGTTTTTCTCAGGGGAGGAGGCTGCATTTTATATGCATGGACTTGTGTACTTGTGTGTGTCCTCAGAGAGGACCTGAGTGTGTGTATGGTGGCACTTCCAGTCTCTGGAAAATTCCATGGGCTTTGCTTTGGCTTGGTAAGCCACGGCACACTGAGATCCCAGGCCTCATCAGCAGGGCTGCTAAATTAGAAAGGACGGACTATTATTCCCACCAGGGCTGTGTTGTAAGGAGGATGGGATTGCAAGTGGTACACTCCTCACGCCCTCAGAACCAGTAGACAAACAAACAATAACGACAAGCAGTGGCGAAACAGCCAGGCCAAGTGATGATAATTAACACTCAACTACCTGTGTGAGGTGGGTAGTATTTATCACTTGTGTATAGATGAAGAAACTGAGGCACCTGAAAGGTTAAAGAACCTTTGGGATGTTGTGGGTTGTGAGGGGTGATGTCCAGATTCAGGTCTAGATGGAAGCCTTCACCCACTCTCCAAAGAAGGCAGCTGGAAGCAGGTCTGTAACTTGAAGGCGCATGGCAACTGCAACGGACAGTGGCTGGACAAGTTCATAATAGGCAAAGCCAACCGGCCTGACTGGGTCAAAGTTTGGGGCCCTTAAATTTCTACACAAGGAGGCATGGTGTCCTTTAAGTGGAGGAGCAGGGGGTTGTAGACAGCCACAGGCTCTGCAGGTAATATGCAGAGCAGGAAATGACGTTAAAACATGGTGCATGTCAGAAAAAGTCCTTTCAGTCTATTGAATCTCTAAACATCAGTTAAAAATATAAATACATAAAGAGACTGATATGTCTTTGAGGAAAAATAATGTGTATTAATATCAGAAAGATGCCAACTGGATTACTATGCTGACAGTGACTGCAATAAAGGAGGTGAGGACTTGATAATATGGGAGCATGTTGAAACCACAGTGTTGTTTATGTGAAGCTATCGTAAGATTGTATATCAATGATACTTTAATTAAAAAGAAAAAGAAAGACACCAATTGGAATAAAACCTGATCTCGTCACATTAAGGTTTGAACTTGACCAAAAGGCTTTGAAATTGACAATGATATATGGAGGATTGTGATGATGCACTATTCTTGGAACAACCAGAAAACAGAGTACATATTAGCACATTTATATGTGAATTTATACAGATTGGTTGAAATGAAATATGTTAGGCATTGCTTGCCTATTCCAAGCAATGTTAAAAACATTAACAAGATGATTTTGACGTTCCAAGCTAAACCTGAAAACACCACTGTTGGGTTTCCACTATTGAACAGCATCCTGATGTGCTGTTGGAGGAGAGGATTCTGAAGGACGTGCTGCCTGAACGACCAAGGTCTGAGCCCCGAACAAAGGCAAGGGGAGCAATATGTATCTTTCTGCTTCCGTATCTGCAACATTTCTACGTGCACAGCAAGCAAGGGAAAAGGGGGTAGGGGGAGTGAGTGCCTGGCGGAGCGAGGAGTGACGGGGAGGGGGAACCAGGAGGTTTTTTTTTCTGCTGACTTTGCTAAAAAAGAGAAGCAGAAAGGAGCCACCTGGACTAGATTGCTGACCTTGTAAATATTTCCTTATCAGTATCAGAGCCTGTGCTCATTAGGAACAAATTATGAAAACAAATGAAATATTTTGATTTCAATTTAATTCAGCAAGTTTGTTGGGTAATGTCTGTGCTTACTACATAGTCTCAGTTTAAATATAATTCTGCATTTGGGAGTCTCTGAGTCTCATTCACATAGCAACACCATTTATGCTTCCTTAATATAAATTATTTCATACAGTTGCCTGAGATAATGGGGTGACGTTTGTATCAACCAAGTGGACAAAGATCATATTTAGTGCTGGCGAGGGGGGGAATAGAGTTGGTAATATCTTTCTGGAAAGCTGTTAGTTTGGATCAAGAGACTTTAAAAGCTCTTTAACCCTAATAATTCCACTTCTGGTTTTATATAAGAAATAAAATTACAGATGTGGATAGAGATTGGGATAGAAGTGTGTATTTGCCATTTTTTTCTTTTGGCTCCTATTGTTTTGTATCTGACCACTCTTCTCATTCTCTACTCTTTCTCAAGACCGCTTCTTCTTGCCCATAATTTCAGTTACCTTCTCTTTGTAGAAACCTGCAAGTTTCCTTTTCCTTTCAGGGTATAGCCAACCGATTAACTGGCACATCTACTTGGATGTTTCAATTTAAAATTCAGTAGCCCCAAATTGAACGCACGTTTTTTCTACCTAGTCCTCTTCCAGGTTTCCTCTGAGGAAATAACATCACTCCTATACTAAAGAGAGTTCAATGACTTCTCAATGCTCTGAAAATAAGGCTCTGCCATGGTAACCCTAGGGTGAAAATAAAATTCTAAAAATTAATATAACCAAGTTAGGTAATTTATTAAGCTTCCTTTTTCCTTCTAATTTTAGGTCGTTGAACATTACACTGAACTACTGGACATTCTAAACCAAGTGGAAATATATCTGATATCTGATTCTGGCCTTTCTTTAGCCCAACAGGTAATTTTTAATGTTCTTGCCAATGAATCTTAATATGGGTAGTAATAGGTGATCCTTGAAAAAAAGAATTAAATTTCTGTAACAAAAAATGCAAAGCATATATTATGAATTTAATACTTCAGTTTTGTTGATTATTATCCTAAGAAGTATTCTGTTGTGGATACAAAATAATTTGGAAAAAAAGTGGGACTGGATCAGAAACAAATGTATCTTCATAGGTCCTCCTTAAGTGATTCCTGAAGCATCATTCTTTTGGATTCACTTTTGCAAAGCATAGAACAAAATAGAAAAGTAGTAGACAGAAAGACCACTCTATCCACTCTGCTCTAGGAGTGTATAACCTAATGAGGCTGATAGATACACAAACTTTGTAGTGTCAACAGCACCAGTTCTCCACAACAAGCTTTTCAAGAGCGGTTGCACATGAGATTCACTTGAGGAGCTCATAAAAGTTCAGATCCTTGTACCTGTGGCAGAATCTCTGGGGGTGTGACCCAGGATGAGCAATTTTAAAGCTCCCCAGGCAATTTCAGGGGGCAGTCAAGCTGGAGAATTATGAATGAACAGATCGACTTGTTAATGAATTTCATTCTTTTAAATGTGAGCCTGATTTTAAATCAAATGCACATTTTAATGTGGGAATCTCAGAAGTAGATTTGAGGGTCTTTTATTATTGTCACACCAATTAAGAAGGGGAAGATTAGGAACCAAGGTGGTATGATATTTAGGTAAGAAGGCAATGTGTGAAAAGATTCCTAATTCACTGTGTTACTTCAAAACCCAATTTCTTAGATTGGGGGAAGGAAACAGCTGAGAAAACAAAGGTGTTTCATGGTAGTCTCTGGAACCATGTCTGTCAATATGGCCTGGAACCTGTGTGTGGAGAGAAGTCTTATCGAGGCCTGTCCTTTCCTGGGGAGGCACGAAAGGAGTTGATTTTAGAAGTACTCACTTTTTTTTTGGCTCCAGATGATTTTCACTTATTCACACATTGAGGTTGGTCTAACCCTTCTGATTAACTTATTTTCTTCCTCTTGAAGATACTGAAGAGATAGAACTAAAGCTATGCTGAATTTTTGAATGTGCACTTGAAGCTGTTTCTGAGTGTCTTCTCTGATGACACCCTTCGTTTGGCCAACCAGCACCTCTCTTGGCATCTTAGTGGTACTCATCCTCTTTAGAAAGCCACGCCACTCGTTCTGAGCTCAATAACGATATGGGTTTTCATGCTTATGAGATATGAGTGGTTTTCAAAATCTCTCTGGAACAAGCCCTAACAAAGCAGAACTAGCCCCAAGGCATTTTCCAGTTAAGGCTGTCCCAGTCCTACCATCAACTTGAATTTAGTCAATTTTAACAAATCATTTTCTAAATGATTATACTAAAAGGATTCAATTGGAGATTTTTAATTCCTCACTTCTTTTAAATACCATAAATTTTGTTGGTCTCATTTTTTAGGAATGAATAACCTATCTGAATTTATTAGACATCACAAACTTAGTGGATTTTTAAAAAATGTACTGAAGTTGTAATTTCACTTAGCAAAATTCAACATGCTTTGCAAATCATGGCTTCCATAAATATTGTTCCTAGTATGTTGGTGACAATGATATCCAGCAGAGATATTATTAAACAGTAAAATGACAAGTGTCATGAATAAATAGAAAAGACTATTAGTAAAATTATTTTGGGCAATATCACCAAAACCATCTTGGGCCTGACTACTGTTTGAAAAGATATTCACACTTGAAGAAATGCTGCTTGTTGAATTGCAGGTCAGATTTAGAATTCCTGGCAACCTGACTTATGTTCTTCTTACCCGCAATAAGGGATATTCTTCAGAGATCATGTTTGCCTTTCATGATACCTCAAATGGCTAAACTGTCACTCAGGCATCCCTTTTTTTATGCCTTGGTTATAAATTTATCATGAAGTTCCCTAACTATTTTTTGAATCAGTCTATATTTTTAGTTTAGACTACAAGTGCAGTGTGGGAAACTTGGGATTTAAACACAGGCAGTCTGACTCCCCTTAACCAGAGCAGAGTACAAAAAATGTCCAAAGCTTTTGAAATTAATGGCTTGAGAGACTAGTAGTGTTATTAAGAAAATGAAAGGACTGGAGAGATGATCTAGCCTGGATTTGCCATGGCAAACAGAGAAGGAGGAAATAATAAATTTAACTTTGGACATGTTAGAATGACATGATGTCAGGAAATACAAATATCGTCGTATAGACAGCTAGACATCTGTGATGAGGGCAGAGCCTGCGGTGTGGGTATGGGTTGGAGAATCATAGACAAAGTCACAGAGACAAAGTAGGATATAGATGAGAAAGTATGATTTTTCCAAGGGAGTGAATGTATAGAAAGAAGAGCAGAGGAAATGTATTTATGATAAATACATAGTTAAGATGGGGGAAAAGGAAGGGAAGCTGAATTAAAGAAAAATAGTTATGAAGGTAGGAGGAGAATGAGAGTAGGCTAAGACTCCAGTTTAGAGAGAATTTCCAAAAAGATGAGCACATATAGAGAAGGTTAAGTCTTCAAAGAAACAGAGGAGAGTGATGAATGAGAAAAGATAAATTTGGAGAAATGTTGGTTATTGGTGACCTCTACAAAGAAATATAAGTAATAAGTATAAATAGGAGTAGATAGTATAAATATTAAGTGTAAATAGCAAAATATACTCTATTTTGTCTTATTTGTTTTTAAACCTTACTTTGTTTCACTTCTGGCATTTTATTGTTCATTTCTGGTAGACAGCAAGAGTGAATTATTGTTTCTCCAAGTGTTTCTGGGTCAATTTCCAGAAATTGTGCCCAGACCTTTGGCATCAGCAAAGTTAGAGAACCAGAGAATGTTAGCAAAGAGAAGGACCTCAAGGGTTCATCCTGGTTCATTACATCTTATTCCTGGGGAAACTGAGATACAGAGTGGGTGAATGACTCCCACTGGAGAAGCTCTCTGAGATGGGCCTGAATCTATGTTCCTGCTCTTTCTGATGTGTCTTGATGTAGCTTTGGAACAAAAGGTAGTCAGCTCAAAGCCTAATGCTCTCTTCTGACTTCCCTATCTTCTCTTGCACCAATATCACATCATGGTGGGAGACCCTAGACCAAATGAAGAAATTAAAAAAAATTCTCCCTGTTGAATCAGACATTAAGCTATGCCTAGTTTGTTGGGTTAATGCTTTGAGTGCCTCAATGTCTCTTTTTTATTTAATAAGAGCATATTTAGAATCAATAGTGTCAAAATGAAATACATACCGTTCTGGAAATGGATATCTATTTAAAGACTTGAAAGTTATGACACATAACTTGTAGCCTTGGAATATACTGAAAATAATAGTGGTTGCAATGTTAAGAATGAATTTCTGTGTAATTTTGGGTAGTTTAGCATCTCACCAGCCCTGTGATTTTTCTGCCTATGCTGCCTGTCCTTCTGGCTGTTAATGCATCTTTTTACTCATAGGCCAAGAGATTTGTCCTTACGTGGTTAGGAATGTAAACTGACTGAAAAAACATTTCATAGTATCCAGGAATCCATAGGAAGTATGTGTCGTTGTTTTGAGAGGGAACTGGGAGTTAGTTTATAATATAAAAGAATGTATCTGCCATTTCAAACTACTAAACCCCTAGGCCAGTGAGGCTTTGGAACTGTACTGGTTAGGGGATCTATGTAAGTGTAATCATTGAGTCGTGAGCTTCCTTCAGCTTTTGTGCCTTTGGACGGGTCCATTCTCAGTGGCACGGGGAGATTGAGGCAACTTGCCCAACTTCATGGAAGACATTAGTAAAGAGGCAGAAAGAACTTCTGTTTCGTACTTTAAACTTACACCAAAGCTTGTTTCTTAAGAAAACAAAGCAAGCAAAACAAAAACAAAACAAAACCCTGAAACACGTTATGTATTTAGACACCATTTTAATCTTTCAGCTCTATGAGGGTCATTTCTATTTAGCAGTAGCTCTCCAAAACTTGAATCTTCATGAGAAACCCATACAGCATTTAACAAATGCTGCAAAGATTGCTTCCATACCCAAGTTAAGCCTGGGGAACTATTGCTTAGAATTTTCAAAAATGTGAAAATTATAGGAGTATAATGTGCTGTTTTTGTCATAGCATGCTTATTTGAAGGTGACTGACAGCCATGTGTTTCCAGCAGCAGTACATGATGTCATGTAAAATACATGAAGTACTCTAGCCCAGAATACACAATACAATGCTTGGATCATATCAGGCAATACCATAAACACTTTTAGCTGAATATTTTAGGCTGCCTCATGTTTTTGTAAAAGTAAATATTTTTCCATTTGTAGAGGGCACACTCAACTCTGTGTTGAGTTTGGAAAATAAAGAAAGGTGCAAATCCCACCACTATAGTATCTTCTGCAATTTCCTAAAGTGATATCATTTGTAAATATGTAAATGAGAGACTTAAGTACAGTTTTTTTTCTTTTACATTAAATTTGCACCTAATATCACAAGTGTAAGGAGAAATTAGCCTGTTCTTCAATATCATTTTACTTACATTGGTATTATCATTCCTATTAATTTTAAACTTTCTCTGAGCGCCCACCATCAGTCAGGCAAAGTGCTAAGCACCGCACATAAATGATCTCAGTCTTCACAAGAAACCTAGGAAACTGGCACTATCCTTAGTAACTTTATACAGATGGATTAGGGGAAGCATGGCATGATTATATAATGTGCCCAAAAGGTAAAAGGTAAAGTGGCTGGTGACGAGGGCACTAGGAGTCAAACCCTCCTCTAATATTATTACACTGTCAAGAAAAAGATGACAGAGTAGGAAGGCTAGGCGAAACCTCCTCGCACATGCACACCAAGGAAGCAACTACAGCAAATACAACTAACCCTGAAAACAACCTGAAGACTGCAAAACAGACCACCTACACCTGGTGAAGAAGAGAAGACCACCCAGAGAAGGGTAAAGTGGAAAAGCTGCGATTGAGTGGGACCCAAATCCTTCCCCCAACCCAGCCCACAGGCAGGAGGAAGAGGAACAGAGTGGGGCAGGGAGAGGGGCCCAGGACCTCTGCACACCTGGCCCTGGAGATCTGCTCTGGGAGCATGAGTCCATACTGCATTGGGTTCTGGTAATTAGTGGGTTTGGATAGCAGGGATGGTTGGGACCTCTGGGAGGCTGAAACTCCTGCCACTTGTGGAGGACAGGTACACTCCACAGGTCCTGCTGAGACCCAAAGCAGAGTTGGAAGTTTGCAAGATTTGTGAGCAGTGGGAAGGGTGCCAGAGGGTGAGGACTGTACAGAGGTCTCTCCACAGAAGAAAAGGCAGGTGGACGATATCTCCCCAGGCCTGCCTCAGTCGGGCACGCTCAGGAGCCCCAGACACACCATCTCCCTCACTGGTGGCTCAGACCTAAGGTGCTTCCCTGCACACCTCCAGTGTGCCAGCCCATTTGGCCCAGCAGTGTCAGACATTGCTGCCATGCAGGCAGAGGGAGGATTTCCCAGCTTCCTGGGCCCTGTCTCAGCCCAAGTGGGGAGGTGTCTGTAGGGGCCAGCTGCAAGCATTCCTTCTTCCCTGCTCGTGGCCAGGCTTGGTGCTGGTGCCTCACTGCGACCAGGGGACACCCAGACGACTTGCTGTAGCAGGCACATGCCTGCCCCAGAGCCATGCATCTGCACCACCCACCCCGTTAACCCTGCAGCCCTGCTGCAGAGAAGGCAGAGGGAGGCCGAGCCCACAATGACCCCAGCAGAAGCCGCTGCTCTCATCACAAAGGGCTAGCTGAGGCAAACTGCCTGCTGCAGTGGAAAGACCACTGCCAGCAAAGAAAGAGAAGGGTGGTTCCATAGAAAGCCCACTAACAGCAATGGGCTCTACCACAAAGAACCAGGCACTGAAGAGTAAAGAGCCTTGAGCTTCTGGACACCACAGGGTGCCTTCTTTATAAGGCCAGTACTCTCTGGGCCAGGAAGCATAGCAGAACCATCTAATACAAAGGAAAAAACACAGAAACTCTGACAAAATGAGGAGGCATAGGAATATATTCCAAACAAAACTGCAGGATAAGAAACCAGAAAGAGGGCCAAATGAAATGGATATCACCAATCTTCTTCATAAAGATTTCAAAGTAAAAGTCATAAATAAGCTCACTGACCTGCAGAAAAGCATTGAAGGTTCAGGGAGGATTTCAAAAAAGAGGCACAAGAGCTGACAAAGAGCCACTCAGAACTGAAGAATATAGTCACTGAAATGAAATATACAATGGAAGGAATGAATAACAGATTGCTGCACGTAGAGGAGACAATCAATTGGATGAAATTAGAGAACAGGAACAGGATGAGGCTGAGGAACAGAGAGAAAAAAGGATCTCTAGGAATCAAAGAATGATAAGAGAGTTGTGTGACCAATCAAATTAAGCAATATTTGCATAATAGAGGTACCAGAAGGAGAAGAGAAAGACAAAGGAATAGAAAGTCTCTTTGAGGAAATAGTTGTTGAAAACTTACCCAGTCTGGGGAAGGAAATAGACCCTTAGGTCACAGAAGCTCAAAGAGCCTGTAAAAGGAAACCAAAGAAGACAACACCAAGGCATATAATAGTTAAAATAGCAGAGATTAAGGATAAAGAGATAGTATTGAGAGCAGCCAGAGAGAGAAAAAAGATTACTTATAAGGGAAACCCTATAAAGCTCAGAAGACTTCTCAGCAGGAACTTTATAGGCCAGAAGGGAGTGGTATGAAATATTTAATGCACTAAAACAGAAGGACCTTCGGCCAAGAATCCTCTACCCAGCAAGGTTATCACTCAAATATGAAGCACAGATAAAAATATTCCCAGATAAATGAAGGCTCAAAGAGTTTATAACCACTAAACCAGTGTTACAGGACCTGTTAAAGGGACTGCTGTAGATGGATGTGTTCCTAAGCCTAAATAGTTTTCACCAGTGAAAGTAAAGCCAGAGTAAAGGTAATAGACCAATTATTTACCAAGTAAGTATGAAATTAAAACAAAAGTAATAAAATCAGTTATACACAAAATCAGTCAAGGGATACACAAGAAGTGCAGATTATGACATCTAATACATAAAGTGTGGAGGAGGAGGAGGAAGAAAAAAGTAGTACTTTTAGATTGTGTTTGAAATAGAGCAATCATCAGCTTAATATAGGCTATTATTAAAAGTGAAGGGATGGGAAAAGATATTCCATGCAAATAGGGAGAAAAGAGCAGAAGTAGCAGTACTTACATCAGACAAAACTGATTTCAAAACGAAGAAAGTAACAAGAGACAAAGAAGGACATTACATAATGATAAAGGGATCAGTCCAACAGGAGGATATCACCACTGTAAATATCTATGCACCCAACACAGGAGCACCTACATATGTAAAACAAATACTAACAGAGTTAAAGGGGGAGATAGACTGCAACACCTTCATTTTATGAGACTATAACACACCACTCACACCAATAGACAGAAAATAAGGAAACAGAGGCACTGAACAACACAAATCTGATGGACTTAACAGATACTTACATAACATCCCACCCAAAAGAGGTGCGATAAACATTTTTCTCAAGTGTCCATGGGATGTTCTCCAAAATAGATCACATACTAAGCCACAGAAAGAGCCTCAATAAACTAAAAAAGATTGAAATTATATCAAGCAGCTTCTCAGGCCACACTGGTATGAAACTAGAAATAAATTACACAAAGAAAACAAAAGATCCTACAAACACATGGAAGCAAAACAACACACTCCTAAATAATCAATGGATCAATGAACACATTAAAACAAATCAAGCAATACATGGAGACAAATTAAAACAAAAATTCAACAGTCCAAAATTTGTAGGATGCCATGGAAGTGGTACTAAGAGGGACATACAGAGCAATACAGACCCACCTCAAGAAACAAGAACAATCCCAAATAAACAGTCTAAACTCACAATTAATGAAACTAGAAATAAAAGAACATATGAAACCTAAAGTTAGTAGAAAGAGGGATATAATAATGATCAGAGCAGAATAAAACAATAGAAAAAAATAAATGAAGCCAGGAGCTGGTTCATTGAGAAGATCGACAAAAAAGTCAATCCCCAAGCCAGAATAATTAAGAAAAAGAGAAAGAGGACATAAATGAACAATATCAAAAATGAAAAAGGAATAGTCACAATGGATGCCACAGAAATAAAGGAATTATTCGAGAATACTATGAAAAATTATATACCAATAAATTGGACAGCCTTTCTAGGACAAATTCCTAGGACAATACAACTTTCCAAGACTGACCCATGAAGAAACAGAAAATCTGAAGAGACCAATTACCAGTAACGAAATTGAATTGGTAACCAAAAAACTCCCGAAAAACAAAATTCCAGTACCAGATGGCTTTGGAGCTGAATTCTAACAAACATTTAAAGAAGAGCTAATTCCCATCCTTCTTAAAGTATTGCCAAAAGTTGGAAAGGGGGGAGTACTTCCAAACTCATTCTATGAGGCCAGCATCACTCTAATACCAAAACCAGACAAAAACACTACAAAAAAAGAAAATTTAAGACCAATATCCCTGATGAACATAGATGCAAAAATCCTCAACAAAATATTAGCAAACTGAATTCAAAAATACATCAAAAGAATGCTTAATCACGACCAAGTGGGATTTATTCCAGGGATGCAAGGCTGGTACAATATTCATAAATCAATCAATATCATACATTACATTAAAAGAAGGATCATCTCAAAAGATGCTGAATAAGCATTTGACAAAATTCAACATTCCTTCTTGATAAAAACCTCTCAAGAAAATGAGTATAGAGGGAACATACCTCAAAATAATAAAGATCATATATGACAAACCCACAACTAACACCATACTTAATGGCAAAACTAAAATCTTTTCCTCTAAGACCAGGAGTAAAACAAAGATATCACTCTCACCACTTTTATTAAGCATAGTAGTGGAGATTCTAGCCATGGGAACCAGACAACACAAAGAGATAAAAGGCATCCAAATTCGTAAGGAAGAAGTTAAACTGTCACTATTTGCAGGTGACATGATATTGTATATAGAAAACTCAAAAGACTCCACCAAAAGACTATTAGACTAATAACTGGATTCAGCAAAGTTTCAGGATACAAAATTAATACAGAGAAATCTATTGTGTTCCTATATACTAACAACAAACTAGCAGAAAGAGAAATCAAGAAAACAATTCCATTTATAGTTGCATCAAAAAGAATAAAATACCTAGGAAAAAACCTAACCAAGATGCTGAAAGACCTGTACTCTGAAAACTATAACACATTCCTGAGAGAAATTAAGGAAAACTCAAATAAATGGAAATCTATCCCATGCTCTCAAATAGGAAGATTTAATATTGTTAAAATGGTCATCCTGCCCAACGCAATTTACAGATTCGTGCAATCCCTATCAAAATACCAAAAGCATTCTTCAAAGAACTAGAACAAATAGTTCTAAAATTCATATGGAACCACAAAAGACCCTGAATAGCCAAAGCTATCCTGAGAAAGAACAGTAAAGCTGGGGGATTATGCTCCCTGATTTCAAGCTATACTACAGAGCTACAGTAATCAAAAGACTATGATAGTGGCATAAGAACAGACTTAGATCAGTGGAACAGAATAGAGAGACCAGATGTAAACCCATGCACATATGGTCAATGAATATGTGATAAAGGAGCCATGAATATACAATGGGGAAAAAATGTCTCTTTAATAACTGGTACTGGGAAAACTGGACAGCTACATGCAAGAGAATGAAACCGGATTACTATTTAATCCCATACACAAAAATAAACTCAAAATGGATCAAAGACCTGAACATAACTCATGAAGCCATAAAACTCTTGGAAGAAAACACAGGAAAAATCTCTTGAACATAAGCATGGGCAGTTTTTTCCTGGACACATCTCCTTGGGCAAGGGAAACAAAAATAAAAATGAAAAAGTAGTACTCCATCAAACTAAAAAGCTTCTGTATATCAAAGGACACCATGAGTGGAACAAAAAGACAACCGTCAATATGGGAGAATATATTCGTAAATGATTTATCTGATAAGAGGTTAACATCCAAAATATGTAAAGAACTCATATTCCTTAACACCCAAAACACAAATAACGTGATTAAAAAATTTGCAGAGGACCTGAACAGACATTCTCCAAAGAAGAAATAGAGATAGCCAGCAAGCACATTGAAAAGATACTCCACATCACTAATCATCAGGGAAACTCAAATCAAAACTGCAGTGAAGTATCACCTCACACCATTCAGAATGGCCACTATCCAATAGACAAAAAATAAAAAGTGTTTGCGAGGATGTGGAAAAAACGGAACCCTCCTGCACTGTGTGTGGGAATGTAAATTGGTACAACTGCTGTGGAAACAGTATGTAGGTTCCTCAAAAAACAAAAAATAGAAATACCATCTGACCCAGTAATTCCACTCCTAGGAATTTACCTGGAGAAAACAAAATCCCTGATTTGAAAAGACATATGCACCCCTATGTTTATCACTGGTCTATTTGCAATAGCCAATATATGGAAGCAACCTAAGTGTCCATCAGTAGATGAATGTATAAAGAATTAGTGGTACATATAAACAATGGAATATTATTCAGCCATAAAAAAGAGAAATCCTGCCATTTGCAACAATTGGATGGATGTAGAGAGTATCATGCTCAGTGAAATAAGCCAGGTGTAGAAAGACAAATACCATATGATTTCACTTATTTGTGGAATATAAAAACAAAGCAAAACAGAATGAACAAAACAGCAGCAGACTCATAGACACTAAGAAGGGACTGGTGGTTACCATGGAGGAGGTGTTGGGGTTCCTAGGTGGGGAGGGTGAGGGGAATAAAGGGGCACAAAAATTCTCAATCATAATGTAAGTTGGTCACAGGGATAGTAGTACAGCAATGAGAATATGGTCAATGATTCTGTAACATCTTTCTTGTTGACAGTAACCTTACTAATGGGAGTGAGGATTTAGTAATAATATGGGTTAACTGTTGAACCACTGTGTTGTGCATTTGAAGTCAATATTAGATTGCATACCAATGATACTTCAATAAATTAAAAAAGAAAAAGAAAAAAAGTATTTGTCTATTCATGAAAAGAATAGAGGGAAGGTGCTAATTTACTGATCACCATTACATAGGGCCCTGTGCTAGTTTCTTTCCTTACTTATCTCATTCAATCCTCGCAACTTCACATGGTAAATTATAATATTATCATTTACTAATATGGAAACTGAGGCTTAGGGAAATTAAATACTCATTAAAAGTCACACAGTGAACAAGTAGTGGAACTTGTTAGGAGAAAGACTCAGTTTTTTGTTTCCAAAGCAGTCATTTCTTGTCAACTACACAAGAAAACTAGTTTATGTCTCTTTTTCCCACATAGATTTATAAGATAAAAATTTGTTGCCTCTTTTTATAAATTTATGTAGGATGATACACAAACTGGACTTAAAGACTCCTTAGCCCTATAGATTCATACCAACTCCCACTTTGACGTGCAGCTTGGAGAATTCCACCAGAGATTCAGCATAATGCCCAAAGACTGTATTGAATGTGCAATCTCATGTCTTGATATTTAATGTTTAATCCCAACTTAAAATAAATGATAAAGAATAGATTTGACACTAGCTTAAAAGAGATAGCATTTAAAAAAATGTGTAGGAGGATTTCATGCATACAGCTTTGTTTTCCCAGTTAAAAATATTCTCATTTAGTGATTAAGTAACATGAAAAAAAAGGTTTTTCGTATCACTTAGAATATATTTTTGCATATAATATAATTTTTAAGAGCAATTCCATGGAGAAGAAAATGATATGAGAAACCTGAGTTGAGAGTGGTATTATTGTTTATTCATTCAACAACTATCTACTGAGTATACTTTTCTAGGTGCTGGAGACACAGTGTCAAACAAAACAAAGGCTTGTTCTCAGGAGATTAATTTCTAGTAGGGAAATACAGACAGTAAGCATAAAAACAAATTGGTAAATAGCATATCAGGTGGTGAGTTGTGTTACAGAAGAGGAGGATAATGGGGAAAGGAAGTGTGGGGTTGAAGGGGCAGTTATTGTTTAAACAGAGAAGTCAAAGATCTCCCTGTAAAATAGAAGCTATAATTTCTGCCTTATAACAATGTTGTAAGAATGTGGGATAAAGTATTCGATGTTCCCTGTACTGAGCATAGAGGAAGCTATTATTATATTTTATAGATGAGAAACAGATGTGGAATAATAAGTTAAGTTCACTCAGTTACTGTAACTGGCAAAGCCAGGATTTGGACTAAGTTTTTCTGACTCCAGAGCCTGTGCTCTTCCCATTTCACGTTGCAGTTGGGCTCTTTCCCATGAGTACTGATCACACTTGGACAGACATTGGAGATAATATTTGCTTTCAAATGAACCTAAAATAAGTGCTTATTTTTCATTTTCATAAAATTTTCTGTGCGATGCCTTTGTGTTTTGAAAGTGTATTTAACTGTTAACTATAGTTTTGTATGTGTTTGTTGAATGTACTTAAAAATGATAATTTCTAAGGATGTAAACTGATTTTTTTAATGTATAACTAAGGTTACAGCTCTTTTTATATCCTCTTGTATTTTCTTGTTGTTTTTAAAAACTGAGTACAATTATAGGAGAAACATTTGGAACAGTAGCATAAGTCCATCCTAAAGAAAAATCAAAAGGTCTGGAAGTCATCTTGTAGAGTCAAGATAAATAAGAGTGGTGATTTAAAAGAAAGAACCAACTGTGCTAATGCCATTATGGTATAAAAATATGTTGAAATTGTCATGAGGGATTTTTATATTTGGCAATTCTAGCTGATCATTAAATCACTGAAAAATTGCACCACCAAAGAAATTTCAGAGAGAAGTATTTTAGTATACATAATCAGAGCTAAAAGTGACATAAAAAGTACATTCAGTTATAAGGAAAAAGGAGTGCCCCAGTATAAATAGCAAGCACATAAATTAAATTTAACCAAAGAAGTAGAATTATTAAGGACACATTAAAGATATTTGTGGTTGCTAGTAATCATGAAAGCAAATTAAAAGGCAAAATAGGTTATTTTTCCACCCAAGTTAGCTAAAATGTATAATGAAAATGGTATCTTACTATCCTGCAAATGGGAAGACAAATGATGAAGCTTTCTTGAAAAGCAATGTAGTAATATGACTCAAGAGTCAAAAAATTCATAGCATTTTAACTAGCAAGTCCACTTAGTGAATTCTTCCTACAAAAGTAAACTAAAATAAGGGGAAAACTTTATGGACAGAGATGTTCACTGCAGTATTATCTGTAACAGCAAAAATATTGGAAGGAAAAATAGCCAACAATAATATCACAGTAGGTAAAGTAGGGTTGCTTTACTTATTAGAAGACTGTACAACTCATAGAAATGATAATGAACATCACATAGTGATATAGAAATGTATTAAAAAATCTTAAGTGAAAAATGAGTATATGAATTAGAATACAGGCCATTATTATAATTATAAACAATTATGTAGACAAGACAGGAAAGGAACATATAAAATAGTTTGTAACTTATTTAAGGATAGTGAGATCACATATTTCATCCTCTATTTTTCAAATATTGAGCAATGTTATAATGCTTTGATAATACACTTTTAAATTCATACTATATTAATGATATTCACTCATTTGCAGAATGGCTGTAATGTTGGCTGAAAATATAAAACTTTTTTCCACATACCAATATTTTCAAGAATGACATATTCTCATGCAGTATATGATGCATCATTTCTTTCTGAATTGGGCTGATATTAATTTTAAGCTAACAAACCTGGTTCTTCTATGAAATTGGGTTTCCACTAGAGACCTTACTCTCACTGTACATAAACAGTAGTTAACAAAAAGTCATTGTTTTGAAATGTCAAGTGCTTCCTATACTAAAATATTTTTATGTATTTATAACTTACAGGTAGCTTGATTAAAGCACTGGGATCTTAAAAATGCAACAGGATAGCATCTTCATATGCCTAGGAGGTGCTTAAACCCAGAGGTTCAAACACAGAACTACTATTTATGAGGCAGGTCATCAATTTTTTACCACATAGGAAAACCATGCTATGTGTGCCAGGAGAGATGTATTTAAATCTCAGGATTTTATCCCTTGGAAGATGAATGAAGACCCTGGCCAGGTTCTTTGTGTTCTAGTAATCTGTTACTCAGCAATAGCTAACTAATACATTAGCATAAGAAGTAAAAGTCCCTGATGATCTCCACTTTCATCCCCAGTCCTTACAAGCAGTTAAAATAAAATATTAAGTTTTGGGGGCAAAACAATTACATTTTACCTCACAAGTTCTGTCAAAGCTTTCTCAAGCATATTATTCATTTTCTATTCAAAGAAGTAAAGAATTATTAAAGCCAGCTCTCCCCTGAGATTAACCTTCTGCTCTCCTCTCTAGCCCTTCTCTACCTGCTGATCTTCCCCTCCAACATAAGCTATGCCCACAGCCAGCCTCCCTAGTCTGGCTTGCAGTTGTAGTCCCTTTACAGCCACTAACTGCTTTAGATTACTATCTTCACTTAAAAAATCCCTTTCTCACTTTATAAATCTGTGAGAATTTCAGCACATCCTTTGGTACCTTTTCAGTGAATTACAACCATCTATGAATATGTCGTATAAATGAATATTAATCAGAATATTGTGTGCATTTATTATCCAGTTTATCCTTGGCAATAAAATGTAAAGAGAGACTATGGAAAACATACTTACAACATTCTCTACATTCATTTAGGACAGATGAGAGAAGCAATAAAGGATGCTAACAGCTATTTCTCTGGACATTCTGAACCCGGTAGGTTTGATAAATTTTAATAGTAACATAAAAAACTAATAATGGTGTAATTTCTACGATTCTTTCCTTTATCATCTCTGTTTGCTGTTTCTTCGATGTTGTAATTACTTCCTGTTTTTCTGTATGTCTATGCCACTGTATATGTCATTGACTAATATTTAAATCAGTGGAAATTTTGCCCCTTGAAATATAACAGTGAAATTTAGGAAGACTTAAGCAAGTTAAAAATTATTGTGATCAATAATATTAAAGTAGAGCCTATTTACGACTGCACATCATCTTCATAAAATGTGCCTTTAAAGCCTTCCAGCAAAATAAATTGATAACATGTTGCATTAATTTATTAACAGTTTATCATGAAATGGTATATGTGGTTTCCTGATAAGAGAGGCAGAGCTAATGTAATGAATGTAAATGCATGGAGAAGATGATGGTAAGCCCATAGCTTGAGAAGCTGGAAAGATAGCTGTTCCAGTTCTCTCATTTTGCAGATGTGGAAGGTGAGATCCAGGGAACTGATTGGTTACAGTTACGTGGGCTCCAGGGCCACCAGGTTGTAAATGACACCAATGACTGTTGTAAATGATCTAAGTTTAGAGTGTGTGAATGGTGCCCCTGAGTTTCCAGTGCACAACAGTATGGCCCTGTTAGTTAATGGAACTCATGGGACAAAAGTCCCGATCTCTGAACTGAGATGGGGTTCCTTCAGCTATGCTACGCTAGCCGGCCTTATGTCTTTCTTGCTTGTTTTGATTCCATTTTTGTAAAAGCCTGAAGATTAACCACTTTTTTTTTTCATGACTTTTATGTTTTCCAGGATGTGTACTGTGTTAGAGCTCTTGTGTGGAATTCATGCAAAGAAACCAAAAGAGCTGTATATGATTTGAACTATGGCCTCAGGCTAAATCCTTCTCACACTCGTATATCTCATCTTCTATCTACATTAGAATATCTCTGCCTTTATATCTGTCCCTTATTTTTTTTTTGTTCCTAAAGAGATATCACTTCCTCTTTCAAAAGAATAAATAGAATTTGGAAATAATAGAGGTGATTTGCAAAGAAGAGAATAGAGTAGAATTTGGAGAAATCCAGGATTCCCTTTCTATTTTGTAACAAATGTCTCATCTCAGCTATAAGGTAGAATCTTCTTTTCCAAGAAGAGGAACTCATAGATTATCTCATCTGCCCCTTAATTTTACAAAATGGTGCAAGACCTTGAATCCAGGTCCTCTGACTCACGGTAATTAGATAATGCAAGTTTTATTTCCACTCTCATGTTTCTCTGCCTATTATAAGGAACGTACAAGAAGCATCCATTTCATAGTTTTATTGTGAGCCTTAAATATGTTCATCCGTGTAAAGGGCTTTTAAAATAGATTTGATAAATAATAAGTGATCAAGAAATGTTTTGTCATTTTATAATTTTTACCTCTTCTCTAGTTTATTTATCCCCCTTAGTAATTTTTCCTTTCAGTTCAGAATTTCCTCAACCAGGATAAGCCCAGAAAAAAGCTCTTAAGTTGCTGGAGTTTATCTTTAGAGCTTTAGGTGTCTATGAAGTGGTAAGGGCCTGACAGGCTTAAGAATGGAAAGGAAGGGATGGAGGAGAGAGAGAATATCAGGAAGATGAAAATATTGATGGTGTGAAGGTGAGAAGAGGGAAGAAGAGTCAGATGGCATCTGGGGTTTGGCTGATGGATTTAGAAAGTTTTGGGGCCATTAATAGAAATGTGAGTGCAGGGAAAGGGAGCTGGTTTGGGGATGAAACCACTTAAAATGATTTTAGAAATATTACTTGAAAGTGACAGTAAGACATGCAAGTGGAAATAATCTAGTAGATAGACAAGTAGGGATATGAAACTAGGAGAAAGCTTGGGGCTGAAGATAAACATGGTGGAACCTTCCAAAGAAGTGTGGCAGTTGAAGTTTTGTGACTAGGTCACTACTTCAAGGGCACCTCTCCCTCCCGCCTTTCCCCTTCTCTCAGGCGTTCACGTTCTGGGCCTGGTGGTGATAGGCATAGTGTACCAGTGCAGGAAAAAGACGACCCAGAAAACCACTGATCTCTTTCCTTTCTCCTCCCTTTCCTCCTCCTGCTTACTCTTCTTCTCTCCCCTTTGCTCTCTTCCTTTGTAAAGGAAGTTTACAAATCCCATATAATAAAAATTTTAAAGCTAAGTAATTAGAAGATTCAGGCAGAGGAAAATCAGCTTAGAAAAAAGTGATCTGGAACAGTTATGATAGTGTGTTCCAAAATGATTCCTGGGTGAGGTAGCTCACAGTGGAGGATAGATGGAAGTCCTTGTGGATTTCAGTTAGGAATGGAATGGTCTAGGCTACCTCCTGAGAAGCTGCACTTACACTTTATGATCCTGTTTTCCTCACCTGCCCAGAGTGGCAGGATATCCAGCATGGCATGATCTTCTAGAAAGGCCAGTACTGGCCTTTCTCCTAGAATTGTTCAATAATGCTGGGCTTATGCAGGCCAAAGGGAGGTCAGTCAGTCTTCTACACCAAGACAGAAGCACCTGAACTCCCTGTCAGTTCCTTCTAACATGTATTTTTTAACCGGATTGAAAACTATTTTGTTCCTATGGGCCACTGTCACTGATAATTCCACAATCTTTATATTTGCATTCTCTACTAGAACTCTGTGAATATATCTGCAATAAGGGTAAGTCCTCTGTTTTCGCTTATTTATTTATCTGCTTGATTTTAGGAAATTAAGATGCTCACAAGGTCACTAGCTTCCTGGACTGTAAAAATCAAACACTGTAATTCTCCAAATGGAAATGGAAGCTGCTCTCATGCTAACAAGGAAGTTGGAATGTGTGTCTTGCGTCTTAGAAAAAATGCAAATTAACTAACCATAAAGAAATAGAAAAATTAGGAAGATGGGATGAACAAGTCCATTGTCTGGTTAAAAAATAAAGGCTGTGCTCCTTTCTCTCTCTTTTCTATAGGGGAATGTGAAGTGAGAGAGGAAGGGTCTAGAGGCATCTGTGGTGTGTGAGTGAGTTATGGAAAAGGCAGACTGGAGTGGAGTTACCATATTTTACTGAAGATTATGGAGTAATCTGTGTTTTGCAGGTTTTGGTAGTCTTAATTTGCTTTTCAATGATTATTCTTGGCTGAAAATCTTTGATTGTAACATATCAGTGTTTGTATCATAATCTGTGATTCCTTTCCTTGACTTTAGAAGCTAAATTCCCATGCACTACCCAGACCTGGCAAAGTAGGAAGTGGTTCTTTGGGACTGGGATGGTTTTCCATTGCCCCTGTGCCTCCCATGCCCATACTTCCATAGCAACTATAACCCCCTACTGGGCATGCCAACCAGGGCTGTCCTCCCACGTGTATTACCCACCAAGCTTCACTGATTCCACTACAGCAGCTTCCCTCTCAAACTGCTCTCTTAGCTTTTGAGGAAAAACCAACATGATTGAACACTTCTTTTTTTCTTCTTTAAAATTGGAGTATAGTTGATATACAATAGTATATTGGTTTCAAGTGTCTAACATAGTGATCTGACAATTACATACATTCCTAAATGCTCACCGTGATATGTGCAGTTACCATCTGTCAGTATACAAAAAAATTACAGTAGCATTGATTATATTCACTATGCCTTCCTTGAATCCCCATGACTAACTGGAAGTTTGTATCTCTTTGTCCCCTTCATCTATTTCATCCATCTTTCCTCTCCCATGGCAACCACCAGTCTTCCTATGTGTTTATGAGCCTATTTTTATTTTGTTTCTTTTGCTTTTTAGATTCCACATATAAGTGAAATTATACAGTATTTGTCTTGCCTGGCTCACTTCACTTGGTGTAATACCCTCTAGGTCCATCCATGTTGTTGCAAATGGCTAGATTTTATTCTGTTTTATAGCTGAGTAATATTCCATTGTGTATATTTGCTGCTCTTCTTTATCCATTCACCTATCAATGGACACTTAGGTTGCTTCCATATCTTGGCTGTTGTACATAATACTGCAATAAACCTAGGAGTGCATATATCATTTCTAATTGGTGATTTTCTTTTTTTCAGGTAAACTCCCAAAAGCGGGTTTACTGGGTTTTATGGTATTCTTATTTCAGTGGCTGCACCAATTTATATTCCCGCCAACAGTGAACAAGGATTCTCTTTCTCCACATTCTCACCAACACTTCCTGTTTTTTTCATTTTAGCCATTCTGACTGGTGTGAGGTGATTTGCATTTCCCTGATGGTTAGTGATGTTCCGCATCTTTTCATGTGTTTGTTGACCATCTACCTTCTTGGAAAAATGTCTAGTCAGGTCCTCTGCCACTTTTTAATCAAATTTCTTTAGGGGGCATTGAGTTGTATGAGTTCCTTATATATATGTTTTGGCTATTAACCCCTTCTTGGATATATTATTTGCAAATATATTCTCACATTTAGTAGGTTGCCTTTTTGTTTTGAGATGTTTTCCCTTGCTGCAAAGAAGCTTTTTATTTTGATGTAGTCCCACTTGTTTATTTTTGCTTTTGTTTCCCCTGCCTGGGGTGACAATCTAGATTGTCTATCTAGATAAAAATGACAAAAGCGATGCTTAGTTTACTGCCAATGTTTCTCTCTAGTTCTATGGCTTCAGACCATATATTTAGGTCTTAATCCATCGTGAATTTATTTTTGTGCGTGGGAGGCGCTACAGTCATAACCAGAGTGAGGCAGCAGAGAGGAAAGCAGCCATTCACTAACACAACTCACCGGAAAGCCCACAGCCTGCTGGGAGGGAGTTTCTGCCACAAAAGCAAGGAAAATCCAAGTAAATATGAGGGAAAAAATTCACACGGGTGCAATAATCTTTTGCCTTTTATTATTAATAAAACACATGGCTGAAGTAAGGCTGGCAAACAGAAATGCTGGGACGAATGTGATTTGGGGAGCTCTGTTCTGCCAAGTTAAGTTTCCAGCGAGGCCGCGGCAAGCCCTTGTTGACTCGCTGTGTCCTCGGCAGCCTCCGGAGAAGCGCTGTCCCATCCCTGGGCCCTCAGCAGCCTCTGGGGAAGCGCTGTCCCTTCCCTGGGTCCTCAGCAGCCTCTGGGGAAGCGCTGTCCCTTCCTGGGTCCTCAGCAGCCTCTGGGGAAGCGCTGTCCCTTCCTGGGTCCTCAGCAGGCTCTGGGGAAGCGCTGTCCCTTCCCTGGGTCCTCAGCAGGCTCTGGGGAAGCGCTGTTCCATCCCTGGGTCCTCAGCAGCCTGTGGGGAGGCGCTGTCCCATCCCTGGGTCCTCAGCAGCCTGTGGGGAAGCGCTGTCCCTTCCTGGGTCCTCAGCAGCCTCTGGAGAAGCGCTGTCCCTTCCTGGGTCCTCAGCAGCCTCTGGGGAAGCGCTGTCCCTTCCCTGGGTCCTCAGCAGCCTCTGGGGAAGCGCTGTCCCTTCCTGGGTCCTCAGCAGCCTCTGTGGAAGCGCTGTTCCTTCCTGGGTCCTCAGCAGCCTCTGGGGAAGCGCTGTCCCTTCCCTCGGTCCTCAGCAGCCTCTGGGGAAGCGCTGTTCCATCCCTGGGTCCTCAGCAGCCTGTGGGGAAGCGCTGTCCCTTCCCTGGGTCCTCAGCAGCCGGTGGGGAAGCGCTGTTCCATCCCTGGGTCCTCAGCAGCCTCTGGGGAAGCGCTGTCCCTTCCTGGGTCCTCAGCAGCCTCTGGGGAAGCGCTGTCCCTTCCTGGGTCCTCAGCAGCCTCTGGAGAAGCGCTGTCCCTTCCCTGGGTCCTCAGCAGCCTCTGGGGAAGCGCTGTCCCATCCCTGGGTCCTCAGCAGCCTCTGGGGAAGCGCTGTCCCATCCTGGGTCCTCGGGAGCCTCCCGAGAAGGGCTGTCCCTTACCTGGGTCCTCATTAGCCTTCGGAAAAGGGCTGTCCCTTACCTGGGTCCTCCGAAGTCTCCCGAGAAGGGCTGTCACATACCTGGGTCCTCATTAGCCTTCGGAAAAGCGCTGTCCCTTCCCTGGGTCCTCATCAGCCTCTGGGGAAGCGCTGTCCCATCCCTGGGTCCTCAGCAGCCTCTGGGGTAGCGCTGTCCTTCCCTGGGTCCTCGGAAGCCTCCCGAGAAGCGCTGTCACTTTCCTGGGTCCTCGTTAGCCTTCGGAGAAGGGCTGTCCCTTATCTAGGTCCTCATTAGACTACCGAGAAGGGCTGTCATTTCCCTGGGTCCTCGATAGCCTCCCGAGAAGCGCTGTCCCTTACCTGGGTCCTCGGCAGCCTCGCGAGAAGGGCTGTCCCTTCCCTGGGTCCCCGGCAGCCTCGCGGGAAGGGCTGTCCCTTCCCTGGGTCCTCGATAGCCTCCCGAGAAGGGCTGTCCCTTCCCTGGGTCCTCGATAGCTTCCCGAGAAGCGCTGGCCCTTACCTGGGTCCTCGGCAGCCTCGCGAGAAAGGCTGTCCTTTCCCTGGGTCCTCGGCAGCCTCGGGAGAAGTGCTGTCCCTTCCCTGGGTCCTCGATAGCTTGCCGAGAAGCGCTGTCCATTACCTGGGTCCTCGGCAGCCTTGCGAGAAGGGCTGTCGCTTACCTGGGTCCTCCGAAGTCTCCTGAGAAGAGCCTTCTCTTACCTGAGTCCTCGGAAGTCTCCTGAGAAGAGCTGTCTCTTCACTGGGTCCTCATTAGCCTTCGGAAAAGGGCTGTCCCTTACCTGGGTCCTCCGAAGTCTCCCGAATAGGGCTGTCACATACCTGGGTCCTCATTAGCCTACGGAAAAAGGCTGTCCCTTAACTGGGTCCTCCGAAGTCTCCCGAGAAGGGCTGTCCCTTACCTGGGTCCTCATTAGCCTTCGGAAAATGGCTGTCCCTTACCTGGGTCCTCGGCAGCCTCGCGAGAAGGGCTGTCGCTTACCTGGGTCCTCGGAAGTCTCCTGAGAAGAGCTGTCTCTTACCTGGGTCCTCGGAAGTGTCCCGAGAAGGGCTGTCCCTTACCTGGGTCCTCATTAGCCTTCGGAAAAGGGCTGTCCCTTACCTGGGTCCTCCGAAGTCTCCCGAGAAGGGCTGTCCCTTACCTGGGTCCTCATTAGCCTTCGGAAAAGGACTGTCCCTTACCTGGGTCCTCGGCAGCCTCGCGAGAAGGGCTGTCGCTTACTTGGGTCCTCGGAAGTCTCCTGAGAAGAGATGTCTCTTACCTGAGTCCTCGGAAGTCTCCTGAGAAGAGCTGTCTCTTACCTGGGTCCTCGGAAGTCTCCCTAGAAGGGCTGTCCCTTACCTGGGTCCTTGGAAGTCTCCTGAGAAGAGGTGTCTCTTCCCTGGGTCCTCATTAGCCTTCGGAAAAGGGCTGTCACTTACCTGGGTCCTCCAAAGTCTCCCGAGAAGGGCTGTTACATACCCGGGTCCTCATTAGCCTTCGGAAAAGGGCTGTCCCTTACCTGGGTCCTCCGCAGCGTCGCGAGAAGGACTGTCGCTTATCTGGGTCCTCCGAAGTCTCCTGAGAAGAGTTGTCTCTTACCTGGGTCCTCGGAAGTCTCCCGAGAAGGTCTCTCCCTTACCTGGGTCCTCTGAAGTCTCCCGAGAAGGGCTGTCCCTTACCTGGGTCCTCATTAGCCTTCGGAAAAGGGCTGTCCCTTACCTGGGTCCTCTGACGTCTCCCAGGAAGGGCTGTCCCTTACCTGGTTCCTCATTAGCCTTCGGAAAAGGGGTGTCCCTTAACTGGGTCCTCGGCAGCCTCGCGAGAAGGGCTGTCGCTTACCTGGGTCCTCCGAAGTCTCCTGAGAAGAGTTGTCTCTAACCTGGGTCCTCATTAGCTTTCGGAAAAGGGCTGTCCCTTACCTGGGTCCTCGGCAGCCTCGCGAGAAGGGCTGTCGCTTACCTGGGTCCTCGGAAGTCTCCCGAGAAGGGCTGTCCCTTACCTGGGTCCTCATTAGCCTTCGGAAAAAGGCTGTCCCTTACCTGGGTCCTCGGCAGCCTCGCGAGAAGGGCTGTCGCTTACCTGGGTCCTCGGAAGTCTCCCGAGAAGGGCTGTCCCTTACCTGGGTCCTCCGAAGTCTCCCGAGAAGGGCTGTCCCTTACCTGGGTCCTCATTAGCCTTCGGAAAAGGGCTGTCCCTTACCTGGGTCCTCGGAGTCTCCTGAGAAGAGCTGTCTCTTACCTGGGTCCTCGGAAGTCTCCTGAGAAGAGCTGTCTCTTCCGTGGGTCCTCATCAGCCTTCGGAAAAGGGCTGTCACATACCTGGGTCCTCCGAAGTCTCCCGAAAAGGGCTGTCACATACCTGGGTCCTCATTAGCCTTCGGAAAAGGGCTGTCCCTTACCTGGGTCCTCCGAAGTCTCCCGAGAATGGCTCTCACATAACTGGGTCCTCATTAGCCTTCGGAAAAGGGCTGTCCCTTACCTGGGTCCTCCGAAGTCTCCCGAGAAGGGCTGTCCCTTACGTGGGTCCTCAGCCGCCTCTGGGGAAGCGCTGTCCCTTCTTGGGTCCTCATTAGCCTTCGGAAAAGGGCTGGCCCTTACCTGGGACCTCGGCAGCCTCGGGAGAAGGGCTGTCGTCTACCTGGGTCCTCGGAAGTCTCCCGAGAAGGTCTGTCCCTTACCTGGGTCCATGTTAGCCTTCGGAGAAGGGCTGTCCCTTCCCTGGGTCCTTCGGCTGCCTCCCGAGAAGGGCTGTCCCTTCCCTTTGGCTGCCTCCCGAGAAGCGCTGTACCTTCCGTGGGTCCTCGGCAGCCTCCTGAGAAGGGCTGTCACCTGGGTCCTCGGAAGTCTCCCGAGAAGCACTGTCACTTACCTGGGTCCTTGGCAGCCTTCGGAGAAGGGCTATCCCTTCCCTGGGTCCTCTGCAGCCTCTGGGGAAGCGCTGTCCCTTCCGTGGGTGTAGGTAACCTCCTGGAGAAGCTCTGTACCTTCCCTGCGTTCTGCCCTCCCCTGGTGCGCAGGGCCCTTTGTGACGCTGATAAAGGTATCCAGGGAGGGATATGACATCGACTCCCACCTCACCCTGTCTTCACGGGCTACCCACCCTCTGGCAGGCAGTGTCAGACGTCCAGTCGGGCGGGTTGTGGGAGGAAGCTCCGGGTGAGGTAGTCCCCGCGGTCGCAGCAGGAAAGCGGCCTCAGCAGCGCGGCGCCGACCTGGTCAGCGAATGCAGGCGCCCAGATGGCGGTTAGCTCACCGCAGAGACCGGGGCGTGGGGGGAGGTGGGGGCAGCTGCTGTGCAGGCGGGCCCGGAGGCTGGCAGCACTGCTCCCACACACCCTCCCTGGCCCGTGGATCACAGACTGTCCCCCCAAAACTGCCGTCCCAACGTGCTGTGTGCTGCAGCAAAGGTGCATTAAACACATTTAAAATGTGCGTGTGCTCGCTTCTCACTGCCATAAGAGCATCATTTTGTGTTTCTCTCTTGTGCTCCCTATATGCCTGGGGTTGGTTGCACTAGTTTTTCAATTAGCCTTCCAGCCTCATGCTTGCTCTCAAATTCCCTTCACTACCCTGCCAGATGTGTGTGTTCTGTGTAACAGAGTAACAGAGAGAGGATCCTTTGGTTTATGTGTTTTTCTCAGGGGAGGAGGCTGCATTTTATATGCATGGACTTGTGTACTTGTGTGTGTCCTCAGAGAGGACCTGAGTGTGTGTATGGTGGCACTTCCAGTCTCTGGAAAATTCCATGGGCTTTGCTTTGGCTTGGTAAGCCACGGCACACTGAGATCCCAGGCCTCATCAGCAGGGCTGGTAAATTAGAAAGGACGGACTATTATTCCCACCAGGGCTGTGTTGTAAGGAGGATGGGATTGCAAGTGGTACACTCCTCACGCCCTCAGAACCAGTAGACAAACAAACAATAACGACAAGCAGTGGCGAAACAGCCAGGCCAAGTGATGATAATTAACACTCAACTACCTGTGTGAGGTGGGTAGTATTTATCACTTGTGTATAGATGAAGAAACTGAGGCACCTGAAAGGTTAAAGAACCTTTGGGATGTTGTGGGTTGTGAGGGGTGATGTCCAGATTCAGGTCTAGATGGAAGCCTTCACCCACTCTCCAAAGAAGGCAGCTGGAAGCAGGTCTGTAACTTGAAGGCGCATGGCAACTGCAACGGACAGTGGCTGGACAAGTTCATAATAGGCAAAGCCAACCGGCCTGACTGGGTAAAAGTTTGGGGCCCTTAAATTTCTACACAAGGAGGCATGGTGTCCTTTAAGTGGAGGAGCAGGGGGTTGTAGACAGCCACAGGCTCTGCAGGTAATATGCAGAGCAGGAAATGACGTTAAAAGATGGTGCATGTCAGAAAAAGTCCTTTCAGTCTATTGAATCTCTAAACATCAGTTAAAAATATAAATACATAAAGAGACTGATATGTCTTTGAGGAAAAATAATGTGTATTAATATCAGAAAGATGCCAACTGGATTACTATGCTGACAGTGACTGCAATAAAGGAGGTGAGGACTTGATAATATGGGAGCATGTTGAAACCACAGTGTTGTTTATGTGAAGCTATCGTAAGATTGTATATCAATGATACTTTAATTAAAAAGAAAAAGAAAGACACCAATTGGAATAAAACCTGATCTCGTCACATTAAGGTTTGAACTTGACCAAAAGGCTTTGAAATTGACAATGATATATGGAGGATTGTGATGATGCACTATTCTTGGAACAACCAGAAAACAGAGTACATATTAGCACATTTATATGTGAATTTATACAGATTGGTTGAAATGAAATATGTTAGGCATTGCTTGCCTATTCCAAGCAATGTTAAAAACATTAACAAGATGATTTTGACGTTCCAAGCTAAACCTGAAAACACCACTGTTGGGTTTCCACTATTGAACAGCATCCTGATGTGCTGTTGGAGGAGAGGATTCTGAAGGACGTGCTGCCTGAACGACCAAGGTCTGAGCCCCGAACAAAGGCAAGGGGAGCAATATGTATCTTTCTGCTTCCGTATCTGCAACATTTCTACGTGCACAGCAAGCAAGGGAAAAGGGGGTAGGGGGAGTGAGTGCCTGGCGGAGCGAGGAGTGACGGGGAGGGGGAACCAGGAGGTTTTTTTTTCTGCTGACTTTGCTAAAAAAGAGAAGCAGAAAGGAGCCACCTGGACTAGATTGCTGACCTTGTAAATATTTCCTTATCAGTATCAGAGCCTGTGCTCATTAGGAACAAATTATGAAAACAAATGAAATATTTTGATTTCAATTTAATTCAGCAAGTTTGTTGGGTAATGTCTGTGCTTACTACATAGTCTCAGTTTAAATATAATTCTGCATATGGGAGTCTCTGAGTCTCATTCACATAGCAACACCATTTATGCTTCCTTAATATAAATTATTTCATACAGTTGCCTGAGATAATGGGGTGACGTTTGTATCAACCAAGTGGACAAAGATCATATTTAGTGCTGGCGAGGGGGGGAATAGAGTTGGTAATATCTTTCTGGAAAGCTGTTAGTTTGGATCAAGAGACTTTAAAAGCTCTTTAACCCTAATAATTCCACTTCTGGTTTTATATAAGAAATAAAATTACAGATGTGGATAGAGATTGGGATAGAAGTGTGTATTTGCCATTTTTTTCTTTTGGCTCCTATTGTTTTGTATCTGACCACTCTTCTCATTCTCTACTCTTTCTCAAGACCGCTTCTTCTTGCCCATAATTTCAGTTACCTTCTCTTTGTAGAAACCTGCAAGTTTCCTTTTCCTTTCAGGGTATAGCCAACCGATTAACTGGCACATCTACTTGGATGTTTCAATTTAAAATTCAGTAGCCCCAAATTGAACGCACGTTTTTTCTACCTAGTCCTCTTCCAGGTTTCCTCTGAGGAAATAACATCACTCCTATACTAAAGAGAGTTCAATGACTTCTCAATGCTCTGAAAATAAGGCTCTGCCATGGTAACCCTAGGGTGAAAATAAAATTCTAAAAATTAATATAACCAAGTTAGGTAATTTATTAAGCTTCCTTTTTCCTTCTAATTTTAGGTCGTTGAACATTACACTGAACTACTGGACATTCTAAACCAAGTGGAAATATATCTGATATCTGATTCTGGCCTTTCTTTAGCCCAACAGGTAATTTTTAATGTTCTTGCCAATGAATCTTAACATGGGTAGTAATAGGTGATCCTTGAAAAAAAGAATTAAATTTCTGTAACAAAAAATGCAAAGCATATATTATGAATTTAATACTTCAGTTTTGTTGATTATTATCCTAAGAAGTATTCTGTTGTGGATACAAAATAATTTGGAAAAAAAGTGGGACTGGATCAGAAACAAATGTATCTTCATAGGTCCTCCTTAAGTGATTCCTGAAGCATCATTCTTTTGGATTCACTTTTGCAAAGCATAGAACAAAATAGAAAAGTAGTAGACAGAAAGACCACTCTATCCACTCTGCTCTAGGAGTGTATAACCTAATGAGGCTGATAGATACACAAACTTTGTAGTGTCAACAGCACCAGTTCTCCACAACAAGCTTTTCAAGAGCGGTTGCACATGAGATTCACTTGAGGAGCTCATAAAAGTTCAGATCCTTGTACCTGTGGCAGAATCTCTGGGGGTGTGACCCAGGATGAGCAATTTTAAAGCTCCCCAGGCAATTTCAGGGGGCAGTCAAGCTGGAGAATTATGAATGAACAGATCGACTTGTTAATGAATTTCATTCTTTTAAATGTGAGCCTGATTTTAAATCAAATGCACATTTTAATGTGGGAATCTCAGAAGTAGATTTGAGGGTCTTTTATTATTGTCACACCAATTAAGAAGGGGAAGATTAGGAACCAAGGTGGTATGATATTTAGGTAAGAAGGCAATGTGTGAAAAGATTCCTAATTCACTGTGTTACTTCAAAACCCAATTTCTTAGATTGGGGGAAGGAAACAGCTGAGAAAACAAAGGTGTTTCATGGTAGTCTCTGGAACCATGTCTGTCAATATGGCCTGGAACCTGTGTGTGGAGAGAAGTCTTATCGAGGCCTGTCCTTTCCTGGGGAGGCACGAAAGGAGTTGATTTTAGAAGTACTCACTTTTTTTTTGGCTCCAGATGATTTTCACTTATTCACACATTGAGGTTGGTCTAACCCTTCTGATTAACTTATTTTCTTCCTCTTGAAGATACTGAAGAGATAGAACTAAAGCTATGCTGAATTTTTGAATGTGCACTTGAAGCTGTTTCTGAGT
>JAVSCE010000660.1:0-21002 GCA_032199065.1 Smutsia gigantea
GTCTAAAACAATGTTTGACCACATAGCAAATGCTTAAAAGTAGTTGTTAATTGAATGAATGAATGAATTATAATGAAGATGATGTCTCTGTTTTATTCCACATTTTTAGAAGATTAATGAAAGTAAAGAAAAACAAAGAAGATAATAGAAAAAAATAGCTTGTTAGTAATCTGTAAATACTAAAGTTGCCTTTACACAATATATTCTTAGCTAGGATTTGATATCATCATGTTTTTTTTAGCTTCCAAGAGACATAAAGTATATTGGTCATATTTCTAAACCTTCAGATCAAATTGTTATTGTTTGATATGACTAAAAAAACACCTAAGATGTCACATGATTCTGCCAGCTCATTTAACCCAAGATTGTATGCTCTGGTGGAGTTTAAGTTTCATTAAGATGTTATTGTTGCTTCTGGTCTTTGTATTTGTCTCAAACAATTTTTTCTTATTTTTAAGGATTGTTCAGTGTAGAAAAATACATAGTAATATAAAGAAGAATCATCAGTATTTCTACTACTGAGAGAGAAATGTTGTCAAAAACCTTTGGTCTTTGTACAGTTTTCCACACATACAAAAGCATATTTACACGTTTGTTAACATCATTGATATCATACTACATAGATCCTGCTTTAACTGAATATTGTCATAAATCTTTTCCCTACTGAATAATCATGGTTTTTTTGTTTCTTGTTTTTTATAATATAATTATTACTATGATGGCTATCTTATGCATCACTTAAGATATTTGATACATTTGCCAAATCACTTTCCAGGGAGTTGTGCTAATTTGCATTCCCAACTATCTGTGTTCATGTAACATATACAATGGGCTTGTCTAGATGGAACTCTTGTCCAATTTCAGAAGCTCAAACCTTTTGTAGTACTTATGATTTTTGCCCAAAAAAGTTCATTTCTTAAATATCAACTACTCCAAGTTTGTGGAGCTTGTTGTTGTTTTTTACAGCCTAAAAAGGAATGAAGTTTGTTTCCTATGTAAGTGTGATCTAGATTGGTTATCTCAAGCCAAGCCTATACAAAGAGAAGCAAACAGTTTTAAGAAAACTGTTAGTAAGATAACTGTTAATAAGGAAATTTAGGAAAACGTAAACATCTGAGAAAGCAAATTAAATATATATTTACGTGCAGTTTAAATTTTACATAAATGTTAACATATAGGTTCTCCCATGAAACAGCCATTAAGCCAATGCCCATATTACCCGTATACCAGGCAGAATGTTTAAGATAGCAAGGTATTGCTGCCCATTCACTAACTTCTCAATTCATGAAATTCCCAGCCTGTCAGCCTTCAATCTCCTTACCCTTCTCTGGCATATATTCTTGTAACTTCCAAGGTCATAACTTACTAACACCAACTAAAACTTGTGTCTTTTTATAAGTGATTTTTTTCTGCACATTTCATAATATTATATCCATAATGAGCTTTTTTCCTTTCATAAATTACGTTTGTCATGATACATAGAAATGAATTAAAATTAGATTTACTCTCAAGGAAATAATTTGCCTATGAAGATAATGGAGGTATTGTAACTCGATAAATCAAACTAAACGAATCAGTGGTTCTAACTCTTGCATAATAGATTCCAGTGAAAATAGTGTAGCTAGAGAGGAAAACAGAACCACCAGGTACTGGAAATGAATTAAAATTGCATTAATCCATGATGTTGTGATCTTTCAAATTAACAGTTTAGTTGGCATTTATCTTTACTTAGCAAATGCCTTTTTCTTTATTATTTTTTTCTTTAGGTATAAAAATTAATGATGTAAACAAGATCTTGAGATAATTTTAAAGCCTTACAACTAAACATCTTTTGGAGCTTTAAACAAATCACATATATAAGAATTGAAATACCATCAATACAACCTATATCAGGCAAAAATGAACAGGTGTACTAACTTTGTTAAATTACTTTGATTTGAAATAATGGAAGAGAACAAATCCATTTTCAAATTTTTCAACAACTTCCACCAACACCCCTACTTACAGCACCTCCCCTATATAATCAGAATCAATAAGGTAATACTCTGTTCCAGAGTCATTGTGTAATTTCTGATTTACATTGTGTGTACTCCAAAAATATAGTTCTTTAGAAATACACAAAGGCCTGGTAAGGTTATCTCTAGTAATTGTATACATTTTAACTAGAAGAGTGATATTCCATTCTTGTTCTAAAACTGACAAAGATTTTTAAAATATTATTCCTCATTGACTGCAATGCTTCAGTAACATGGGTATAACCATACAGGAGCTTTGAAATATTCATTTACATGATATTTGCAATGACTTGTTAATGACATGAAAAATTAATTATAGTAGTAAAAAGAAAATTGTATAAACATAATGACTAAGAGATGTATTTTAACATTGGGCAGCCATATGCTAAAGTCTCAGTTTGGCCACTTAGTTAACTGTATAGCCTTGGACAATTTATTTAAACTCACCAATCCTCAGTTTCTCTGTCTATAAGGTGGGCATAATATACCTGGTTTACAGGATGTTGATAAAATATATGTGAAGCACTTAGCTGGTTGCTTGGCATTTAAGAAAGACTCAACAAATTGGGCCTCTTACTCTGTGCACTGTGATCTCAACCATTGATAAGAACTACATCAAAAATGGATGGAAGTAACAGTGAATTGCAGAAAGAGAAATCAGGAAAACAATTTCATTCACAATTGCATCAAAAGAGCATAGCTTCTCTTTGTCTGCCAGTCTAACCCAGAATTGTTCTTTATTGAGCCTGTCATGTGGCCTGCTGGATTTGGAATTCACTGACTGGGGGGATCTGGGGCACAGGCCCGGGGAGGAGCATAAAACTCCCAGACAGAGAATAGGGAAGGGGTGGCCCACAAAGGACCAGTGCAGGGAGAGAGAAGAGAAGACTGAGCAGGTGAAAACCAGCCAGGTCCCCCACAGAGAGCGGTCTTGGAACCAAGGTGGGAGCAGGCCAGGCCAGAGGGCTGGGGAGGAAGCCCAGGCAGGGGCAGCACAGGCACGGATCTTCGGATGTTCAAAGAAGCCCAGAAAAGCAATGTGGAGATGGGGGGAAGGGGCCCCACCACTTCTGGGGCCTCTGTGACTGGGTAGGATTTTCTAAGCTGGGAGTGGGGAGAGGTGTTAAAGTAATCTGATTCATATTTTAAGAAGCTTGAGCTGCAAGAGGACCTGATTGCAGATGCCGTCCTCCCCAGGTGTTCCCCTCTTCCCTGGGTGCCCCCCTCCTCCCTGGCGCCCCTCCACTCTCTACACGGCCCTCCCATCCTGCCTTCCTCTCCACCCCTCCCAGAGCACCCTACCTGTTCCTGCCCTCAGCACCCCCTCCCATCTCACCTAGTCCTTGTTCCCCTCACACCCCTTGTGTCACCTCCGGCCCTCCAGCCTCCTCACAGGGGAGCAGGGCCGCGTGATAGTGGTAAAAATAACTTTCTCTGACAATGTGTGAATGGAGGGTTGAGGGAGGAGGAGGGAGGCTGAGCCCCACACTAGGGAAGGGTACCCTTGGGGTTGAGGATGGGAAGGTGCCATTCTAGGAGCCCCGCCCCCTTCCTCCTCCCTCTTGAATTCAGCCCCCTCCAGGTTGCAGTCTTGCTGTCAGCATCACCTCTCAGGCACACACCCAGCTAGCCAAGCCAGGTGGAGGAGCTCTCCAACAGTAAGTAGCCAAGCAGCCTGACTGCAGGCATGCTGGGTGCCCTCCGGGCTGGAGCCCCTACCCTACCTGCCTTGACCCTGTGCTCTGTCCTCAGGTCCTGGCTGCTGCCCAAGAATCCCCTTGGCACCCTCAGTGATGACTCTTCGCCCTTTCTCATTGGTTCAGTGTATCCCCCTCATCTGCAGTCCACAGGGGCTTCTCTGAATCCGGGCCTTCATGTCTGAGCCATATGGCAGGCACGGTGGCAGACAGCCGGGGACGGCCGCAGCGGGTGAGCATGCAGGAGCACATGGCCATAGATGTGAGCCCAGGCCCAATACGGCCCATCCACCTCATTTCCAACTACTTCCCGCACTTCTACCCCTTCGCTGAGCCCACCCTGCATGCCCCAGACCCACCCCATGCAGCGACTTCCGCTATCTGCACAGCATCCCAGCTACAGCCCAGCCCAGAGCCAGAGGGAGACTCAGATGACAGCAGTGAGTGTGGGGAGGGGACAAGGGAAACCTCCTGGGCCCAGCCCAGCCAGGGTAGGGTCTGGGGTGTCCCAGGCATTTGACCTGGAAGGGGCAGGGCAGGAGGCATGGTGCCATGGGAGGGTTGAAGTCAGGACTGACCCTGCCTGCTACCTGCCCTTAGCTGCCCTGGGCATCCTCGAGTTCACACTTCTTTTTGATGCGGACAACAGTGCCCTGCACTGCACGGCTCACCGTGCTAAGGTGAGGATGGGGGTGGGGGTCGCAGGGCCATGGGCCTGGGCCCCAGGCCTGCCCTTATCCACTGTCTCTTCCCAGGGCCTCAAGCCACCAGCCTCAGGCTCTGTGGACACCTATGTCAAAGCCAATCTGCTGCCGGGGGCCAGCAAGGTGAGGGGGAGACCCAGGCCCCTCGGCCACACACCCCACTTGGAGCTCCCACCATGCTTCTCCTCCAAGGCCTGGACTTCAGCCATGGAGATGCCCGTTGCTGGGATGTGCAACTGGGGCCCTGGCAGAGAAGTGGGTTAGGGTGGGGCCCTGGAGCCTAGGAGGCCCTGACCCACCCTGCCTTGCCCTCAGGCCAGCCAGCTGCGGACACGCACGGTTCGGGGCACCAGGGGGCCTATCTGGGAGGAGACACTCACCTATCATGGCTTCACTCACCAGGATGCCAGGCGCAAGACCTTGCGGTGAGATTGGGCCTGGGCCATGGAGGGGCAGGGCCAGGGCGTGGGGGGCCTGCCTGGCCAGGTCTGACCTGGACGGCCATCAGGCTGTGCGTGTGTGAGGACCCACGGCTGCGGCGACGGTGGCGGGCACCTCCCCTGGGGGAGCTGCGAGTACCCCTGAGGAAGCTGGTTCCCAACCGGGCCAGAAGCTTCGATGTGTGTCTGGAGAAGCGGAGGCTGGTAAGTGGGGCACAGGGTGAGCTTTGGGGGCCAGCTCCTCATTATACGGGAGCTGGAAAGGGGAGGAGCTGGGAGGGGGACGTGGGTAGTGTCTAGGAAGGTGACCAGGCACTCTGCTCTTCCAGACCAAGAGGCCCAAGAGCCTGGACACAGCCCGTGGCATGTCCCTGTATGAGGTGGGTAGGATGGTGGGACCAAGCAGGGATGAGGGGGCAAGCCTGGGACAGCCAGGCTGAAGTGCACCAGCCAGGTGCTGAGGTGGGCTGGGGAGCAAGTGGGGTGTGGAGGGTTGCCAGGAATGGTCCTGGCCCAGGAGGGCTTGGAGAAACTGAGTCCATCTCTCTCCTTGTCCCCATGAGTACTGGCGGACAGAGGAACAGCCAGACCCAGTGGCTGGGCAGGGAGAGCCCAGAGGAGCTGGGACACTGGGACAAGCAAAGTCCTCAGTGGGCAGAGAAGCAGGTTGGCTTGAGGCGGAGGCTGAAACTGGTGGAATCTGTCAATAGCCTGAGCTGGGAAAGCAGGCCAAGGTCCAGGAGAGAAAGGATGGGGCTAGGGTTCCCTGGCTAGGTCAGCCCCCGGGGCAGTGTGGGTGCTACACTTGGGGCTGGTAGCCTCAGACAGGGCCTTGTCAGGAGACCGAGAGGGAGCTTGCAGGGGCTCCCGCAGGGCTCAGCAGGGCAGGCCCTCCCCAGCTCCTCCTGGATGGAAGGGCCAGGTGCTGCTGCCCTGCCACCTAGTGGGGCTGCAAGTTGCTGTGGCTGCCGATTAGCCCAGGCCAGGCCCACGAAGGAGTGAGGCACCTCTGGGCTGACTGTGGCAAAGGACATCCAGAATCTGGTTCCCTGGGCAGCCGGGGGCTGAAGGGAGTGGGTTTTGTAGCTGGAGACCTGTATGTTCTGGGGTCGAGAATAGCTTCCCCCTGACATGGGGCTTAGCCTGCAGGAGGGTGGTGACGGCCACTTAGGAAGCTCTTAGTGTGATGTGGCGCTCAGACATACCAGTTCCCTTCCCTCCATGACAGAGATGCACTAACGGGCCAGTCACAAGGCCTGAGTCAAGCCCTGGAGGGTAGATGACCTGTAAGTTCCCTTCCAGAGCACTAGGACAGTGACTGTTTCTGGAAATGGAATTGTGACAAGTCATCAGTTCTCACATCCGGCCAACACTGATGGGTAGGTGGGTAGGCTTTGGGCTGCATGGGGGATGACCCCAGCCTGCCCTTGCAGGAGGAAGTGGAAGCAGAGGCAGCTGGGGAGGAACGTGGGCGCATCCTGCTGTCACTGTGCTACAGCTCTCAGCGGGGTGGCTTGCTGGTTGGGGTGCTGCGCTGCGCCCACCTTGCTCCCATGGACACCAATGGCTACTCAGACCCCTTTGTCCGCCTGTGAGTATGAACAGGGGTGGACAAGTGGGCAGTGGGAGTTCCTCAGAACCTCTCTGGGGCTTACCTCTCCAGGGCCATACCTAACCTGCCCCATCCTCCCCAGTTTCCTGCATCCAAATGTGGGGAAGAAATCTAAATACAAGACCAGTGTTCGGAAGAAGACCCTGAACCCCGAGTTCAATGAGGTAGGCGAGGGCCAGGTAGAGGCACTCCTGGCTGCTCTGAGGTGGGGGACATCAGTGTCCTGCTTCGGTCAGAAAGCACAGGTCCTGGCAAACTGGAGCCACTCACCTGCCTGAGCCTAGGCTGTTCCTGAAGCGGTGAAGTACCTAAGACTAGCCCTTCCCTGCCTTTCTGCCCTTTTCCTGCAGGAATTCTTCTACGCAGGCCCAAGGGATGAGCTGGCCCAGAAGACGCTGCTGGTGTCTGTATGGGACTATGACCTGGGCACAGCTGACGACTTCATTGGTGAGTGGGAATGCAAGGGAGCTTGTGGGGGCCCAATGTGCTCCCATATAGTTCCTGACCCATTCCCCAACCCAGGTGGGGTGCAGCTGAGTAGCCGGGCCAGTGGGGAGCGCCAGCGGCACTGGCATGAGTGCCTGGGCCGCAGCGACTGCCGGCTGGAGCTGTGGCACCCGCTGGACGGTGTGCCCCTCCAGCTCAGCGACTAGCAGGGGCACCCGGCCTGGTCCTGCTCATTGCCCCTCCCCCAAACTGACCCTAGATGCCTCCACGGAGCTGGGAGGAACCTGGGGCTGCCTTCCTCACCTCTCTAGTCAGACTGTTTCCTTCTTTTCCCCCTTTCAAATTCCCCTCACTGCCAAGTCATGAAGGAAGAATAAACCTCTCCTCCAAACCAGACCAGACAGAGGCTGTTCTTTCCCTGGGCAGACTGGGCCCTGTTTTCTTTGCTCCCACCCTCCAGAGGCCTGCATGGGGCCAGGCTCAGGTCTGGACCCTAGGCCAGCTTTCCCCTCACACCAGGAAAAGCCCCTTGTCCCTGCCCCTGCTTCCTGCACTGAGGCCCTGGTGCTCAGGATGATCGAGGACAGACTGAGGCACAGGAAGCCAAGGTGTGGATCCACAACATGACCTTGAGCTGATCTCTGTCTGGGAAACAGGCCTCCATGGGTAATGGGCTGTGGTGGTACAGTGAAGAGCAAGGCCAAGCGAGAAGCATGAGAGTGGGCAGCACTTGCTTTATTATCCAGCTGTTCAGATAGATGGACTCAGTCCCAGGCAGTGGGCTCAGGAGGCAGCCTGCCTGACCTGGTGTTGCTGGGCAAACCGCTGCATCCGCTCCTCAAGCTCTGGCCGGAAATGGCGGATCAAGCCCTGGGGTGGGGGAGCACTGTGTGAAGCAGGGTCTGAAAATCCCCCAATGCCTGGGCTCTCGGCACCCACCCTAATGCCACAAAGCAGGGCAGTGAGTACCTGCACAGGCCAGGCGGCTCCATCGCCCAGAGCACAAATGGTGTGGCCCTCTATCTGCTTGCTGATCTCCCAGAGAGAGTCAATCTCAGCTGGCCGGGCGTCCCCCTTCACGAAGCGGGCCATCACCTTGTTCATCCAGTCTACACCTGCAGCCATGGCAAGAGGGCCTGATGATCTGCTGCCGGGATGTGGGGATGGCACTCAGGGAGGCTGAGGCCACGAGCAGCCACGGCAGGCCAGGAGGAAGCAGCTGTTTATTCAGGGTCCAGATCCCAGCCTACCTTTGTCCTGTGCTCGGCCCGAACCTCGGCTGAACCCAGAGAAAGCCCCCACCCTGCCCAGGGTGCTCACCCTCGCGGCATGGGGTGCACTGGCCACAGCTCTCGTGCTTGTAGAACTCAATGAGACGGGCGATGGCTTTCACAATGTCTGTCTAGGGTGACGGGGGCAGTGAGCCTTGGCTCCCCCAGCAGCACACTCTCCCGACTGCAGCGGCATCCTGGCCACCTCCTCCACCCTCCTGGTCATCTGCACTGCCCACATGCCGGGCACTCTCCTCCAGAGCCGCCTTGCTCCCTTCCCCTCCCACCTCGCTGTATCTCAGGAATGGGGACCCAGGAGCTGGCAAAAGTTCTTGGAGAAGCCCAGGGAGGGTACTAGTCAGGCCAGCTTCAGGCAAGGACTGGGTGGGGAGCACGGGCTAGCTCTTACCGAGCGGTCCATGACGATCACCGCGGCCGTGCCCAGGCCCGTCTGCGCCTGCACCAGTGCATCGAAGTCCATCAGCACCGTCTCACACACAGACTTGGGGATCAGTGGGGTGGATGAGCCACCAGGGATCACAGCCAGGAGGTTGTCCCAGCCACCAGTAACACCCCCTAGGGCCCCAGTCCCCAAAAGGAGATGGTCAGGGATGGGGCCGGCACAGCTGCCTAGTCCTGAAACCAGGCCCTTTGTCAGCCCCTGCTCAGCTTTCAAGGCCTCCCACGCAGGCTCTCTTCATGCACTTCCTGCTGCATCTCCCTCCTGGCTGGCCCTAGGCCTTACCGGCATGCTTTTCGATCAGTTCCCTCAGCGGCACAGACATCTCCTCCTCCACGGTGCAAGGGTGGTTCACATGGCCAGAGATGTTGAATAGTTTGGTGCCTGAATTGCGCTCACGGCCGAAGCTGGCAAACCACGCACCCCCACGGCGGCAGATGGTGGGGGACACGGCCACTGTCTCCACATTGGCCACAGTTGTGGGGCAGCCGAACACTCCTGTCGGGGAATGGTATGAGAAACCAGTGGCTGCCGCGGGGTGGAGAAAGGGTGCCAGGGCCCTGCTCCAGTGGCAGAGTCCCCATTCACCCCTTATTCTCATCCCCCACTGGACCCCAAACTCCAGCAGCAGGTGTATCACCTTTTACCACCCCACCCCTAGTTCCCCAAGAGTTGGGGAGGACTTGGGTGTCCGATGTGGGGGCTGAGGCAGGATGAGGGAATGCAGGTGGCACTGGTGTAGCCTCTCTGTTGTCACCTCTCTGTGCCTGGCCCCCAGGGCAGAGGGAACTCAGCACTTCCCTAAGAAAAACCAGTACGGCCTTGAAGCCAGATCCTCGATTCCACAGGACACAGCATAAGGCCCAGATTGAGGGCAGGTCTTACCGACGTCTGCAGGGAAGGGCGGCTTCAGGCGGGGCTTGCCCTGCTTGCCCTCAATGGACTCAATGAGTGCAGTCTCCTCCCCACAGATGTAGGCTCCAGCCCCACGCACCACAAACACGTCAAAATCGTAGCCGGAGCCGCAAGCATTCTTGCCAATCAAACCAGCCTCATAGGCCTCTCGGATGGCTACCTGTGGGACAGAGGTGTGAGGACACTGTCCCTGAGAGCCTGAGGACACTGTGTGTGGGAGGGAGGGGTAGAGGCCTGGTGAGCCCACGACCAATGTCCAGGGTGAAAGTTCCTTTTGGACATGAGTGGAGGACACCGGGTGAAGGGTAGGGATTTTCACAATGTGTGTGATAGTTTTGTAGTAACAACATGTAACAAATTCTCCAACTATATGTATTTTTAAAAGAAAGACTTAGGGGAAATAATGAAATTTTTAACAAGTAGTGGCTCTATGGGAGATTTGTGTGTGTAACCTCCTATCTTTATAATGAATAGGCACCACTTCTGCAGTAGAGGAAGAGACCCTAGAAATTGATTTCTAAATCTGTTCTAATGAACACATACACATAATGCTACTATGTGCCAGGCACTGTCCCAGGTGCTTTTTCCACAGTCCTTGTGGCTGTTGTATAGGAGCCTAATAGCAAGTGTAAGACTGGCCCTGGACCAATCACTACAGGCATCACTGAGCTGAGAACTCCTGAAACAACTCCTTGACTCTTCTGCAGGAAAATGCCCAAGTGAGTACCCAACCCCTGGAAGGCCTCTCAACACACAGGGAGAGCCCTGAGGTGGCAGCTCTGGGGCCACATCCCATTCACGATGCATGTAGAAGTGGTCACCACTCTGCTGATTTGACCCCAGACAGAGCAGGTGCTAAAATTTAAGAACAGTTATGCCAGGGAAGCAAGCCTGCGTTCACGCCAAGTACCTTCTCCTTTGTTGATGCCCCTCCCCTTGCCCACCTGCAGATTGGAGGCCTCGTTGTAGAATTCTCCCCGGATGTAGATGTAGGCAGCACGGGCACCCATGGCCCTGCCCCCGACTAAGCAGCCTTCCACCAACTTGTGGGGATCGTGGCGCATGATCTCCCGGTCCTTGCAGGTGCCTGGCTCCCCCTCATCCGCGTTCACCACTAGATACTTGGGCCTGTGGGGGCCAGCAGGTCAGTTAGGCTACAGGGCTACCAGGGCTGAGCCTTCAACCACCTTCCACCCCACTCCACCCAGGAAAGCCTTAAAGATGTCTCCACTGACAGTCAATCCCTCTGTCCTCCCTACATGCTCACCACCAATGCTCGCTCAACACTAGTGACACTGCCTATTCCATCCTGTGTCTACGACCACAGGAAAAGTCTCTGTTCTGTTCAGTTCAAGTATTTCTCTTTGTGCTTTTTCTAAGCACCCAAATTCTGCACTTGATCACAAAGAGCTTCCTGAACCTCCATCATATCTCTATGGCCAAAAGCTGTACAAACATTATCTCTTTGACCCTGCACAACATAATATCCATTTACAAAAAAGGAAACGGCCAGGAGACTGGTCGACATAAATGATTACAAGGCAGAGCTAGGACTTAATCAGATAATTAAGTCTGCCTGAGTCAAAATCTTGTATTGATTTCTCCATCTCTCAAGTCTTACCTGAGGAAGACCAGGGAGAACTCAGTACCACCTACATAAGTTCTGGTGACATTTTCCCACTTCCCTCATTTAGTTTCTAGGGAAGCAGCCCAAAGGCCCAGGTAAGCAACAGCCACCCCCAAGGTCTCTCCTGCAACCCCATCTCTGCCTCCCTACACACACCTGCCATCTGAGGGCTTATTCATGAAGCTCCACTTGAGGCCAGTAGGGAAGCCAGCGCCTCCACGGCCCCGCAAGCCTGACGTCTTGACTTCACCCAGGATCCAGTCAGGCCCCTTCAGCAGTATCTCCTTTGTCTTGTACCAGTCACCTCGACTCTGGGCACCTTTCAGCCTGGACGGAGAGGGGAAGTCAGTGAAAGGGAGGCCGTGCCCGGGGACCCACCAGGCTAAGGGTACCATCTCACCTCCAGTCATGGCGTCCATACAGGTTAGTGAAGATGCGGTCTTCATCCTTCAGTGAGCCAAATGAGGTTTTCTTGGGTGCTTTCTGGGGACACAGAGGGTCAGAAGGTCCAGCAGAGCTCTATGGCCAGAAGCTATAGATTCTTGGACTTCCCTGATTAGAGGGGATGGGCTGGGAGAGGGTGGACCCTAAACCTCAGAACCCTTCACAGTATTGCAGCTACCACCACCACAAGCATTTCCTGGTTAGCAGGCATTAAGCTAAGCATTTTACACCCCAAACCCCATTTCACTCTCATAACCCTGAGACAATAATTATCTCCTCCATTTTACAGAGGAGGAAATCCAGGTTCAGAGCGAAATGAACTTACAGATGCACACAGCCAAAAGCAGCAGTTGGAATTTGAATTTGGGTCTGTCAGTGGTCAAAGCCCACACCTGAACCACAGTACCATATCACCTCCCTGAGACTCCTGTGATGTCGTATCCCTTTACCTGTCCAGCAGTCCTGCTGGACCAAAATTAGCTTAGGACAGGGCCTTGTATTACTAACTCCGCTGTAGGTGAAGTGTGTTTACTGATGGAAAAGAAACACCTCACTGCGTCTCGGACACAATGATGATGGGGACCCACTTGAGATAAAACTGATGAGAAGAGGTGGGGTCTGTAATTCCACATGACCCAGCGGCGAGCAACCTAGCTGTGGGCTAAGAGGACCTGTCTTCTTGACTCCCCATCCGTTTAAAAGCCACTACAGAGAGCAGAGCGCCGGGTGGGGAATCAGGAGGCGCACATCCCTCTCCAAAGCAACTGTAAAATGGGCAACGACCTCTTCACGCCCTACAAGTCTGTGGCAAGAAAGTAATGAGACAAGACGTTCCTCCGCCCGCAAAATTTCCCGCTAGGTCGAGTGGCTATTAAATAAGGGAAGCCAAGGAGCCGGAGGGCTGCGGGGTAGTCGGCCTCTCGTTGGGACAGTCCCCCTAGTACACCCAGGGCGAAGGGGCAACCTTCCTGCCGAGCTGGGAAGATGAGGTTTCTCCAGAAGGAACTATGCACCCACAGGACAGCACGCGCAGAGGCGCGGCAGCGAAACCCGGCCGGCGAACACCCCTGGCCCGAGTCAGGATGGGCCTCACCGTGTCTCCACTGAAACGCATAGACACCCGCAAGGGGAGCAACCTGCCGAGCAGGCGCCGTGCCGCCAGCATCCCGAGGGCTGGCCCGGTCACGTCCAGCTGTCACCTTCACAGCTCCGAGGCTAAGGAACCGGCGCGACCCAGACGCTAGGCGGCGCACAGGAAGAACGTCAGGAACCCTGGCGCCTGCTGCGCGCCCAGGCTTCTCTGCGCCGCTTCCTCCCCGCCCTCGGCCCTGCCTCCCTGTAGGAGTGCGCAAAGGCCGGAAGTGGCCCGAATGGCGCCGAGCCTACTGGGAGATGTAGTCCCGCTGGCCTCGGCCGTCCTCGGGGTAGCGTTCCTTCCTCCGTAGGGCGGCACTTCCTGCCTTGCTCGTCCGCAGGGCTTCTGCGCGTTTGCCTGCGGAACCCAGATCATTCAAACCGCAAGTGAGCAAACTTCGAACGTCTCCTTTTGTGGGTTCTGGTGTGTTTTCCACTTTCTACTGGTTCCGCATTTAGTGTGCTCCTGTTGTATGCACAAGTGTCTGGGGGAGGAGGAGAAATCAGGTTACAGACGGATCCTCATTGTAATTACTCTGTCCCAGTCCCAGACATCCCAGACTGTGGTCTCCACCCCCCACCCGCACCCCGGGCACCCCAGGCTCAGGGAAGGATTGCTCATTGGCCACGGAGAGCTGGGCAGCTCCAGAGACAGGCAAGGGGCTGTTGGTGAGGGCATCCCATAGGAGCTGGTGGTAGGTAGCTAGACAGGAGCAGCTGGGGAAGGGGAAGACAAAGTTCAAGGAAAGAACCGCCCAAACCACGCCCAGTTAGGGAGTCCCACTTGACGACAACAAAGGCTTTTCAGGGAGATAACTTCCTTGCCTACTGGGACCAGGCCAAAACAGTCCCAACCCCATCACCATGCAGGCGCAATTGAAGAAAACTATGACTGCACGTAACCACACCTCATCATCATCTCATTAAAATTTACATGGCCGTTCCCCGCCCCCCCCCCCCACATTTTCTGTGTGCATTTTGGGGAAAGACAAGCACACCAAGAGGAATGAGTATGAAACTAGAACTGTCAATCAAATGACCTACCCTGTCAATCAAAGAGGTGCCTCCCAGCTAGGACGTGATAAATAGACCCTCCCCTAAAAGATGGGGGGACTCTTTGTTTACCTTGACTTTGGCCTGCTTCTTCTTGGAGTATATTGAAAGAAGACATTCGTTCTGCTTTGATATTGTCTCTGCCTTTCAGTTCTTTGTTTCGGGAAGAGAACTGAGGAGAACAAATGCGACCCCCAACAGTGTGCCTAGACTCCTAGGTTGGGGTGAGGCAGAGAGGGTGGAGGTGGTCAGTGGGTGGCACTTAATTTTGCAGGCACTGCTAAGCTCTGCAGCCATTCCCCCCTCGGCCCCTGACGGGAGAGTCTGGCACTTGGTGCTCCTGCTCCAAGTCCTGGAATGGCTCCTACTGCCTTCGCAGTCAGGCCCTCGCTGGGCATTTAAGGACTCGGCCCCTCATCCTCAGGGTCACCAGGCCTAGGCCACATCATGCCTCTCCAGAGTCCCTTCCTCTTACAGCTTTAGGACAGTTGTGTGGCCGACCTTGTGCTCTCCTGGCCTGAAGAGGGCCTCTGTTCTTTGCCTGCTAGTGAAGTCTTCAAAACCTGATTAACTCAGTCTTTATCAGTTCTGGAGCCCTTTGGCTCTGCGACCTTCAAGAAATGTGCTGTTTACAAAACGCATTTAGCCTTATTTTCTCATATACTCCCCACAACAACCCTGGATAGTGTTAACTCCATTTTATACATTAAAAAACAGGCCCCTGGAGGTTTCATCTCTTGTCCATGGGCATGAGGCTGCCAAGTGGTAGAGCTGGAATCAAACCCAGGCCTGCCTTTCTTCCCAGAGTGCCCCCCACACAGCAAATCTACAGAGCAAGTGACACACATGACAGTCATTATAGGATGTCATTGGTATTCCCCAAAGAGTAACCAAAGGCACTAGCACTTTGAGGTCTCACAGATGGGTAGGGTTGTACCGGAGCCAGGGCCCAGCAGTCCTGGCTCCCAGCCCCGGGCCTCCTCTCCTGGGAAGGGAAAGAGATTGTTCAAGCAGAGCTGGGGATTACATCACTAATCCAGGGCTCAGACCTGAGTCCATGGATCCCTCCCTCTGGGCTGGGAGAAGAGAGGCAGGATGGAGCAAGAGGGTGGATTCCTTCTGCATCCTCTCTAACTGTGTCAGGAGAACACCAAGATTATGGGGAAAAGGCAGTGTGATGCTGTGGAGAGGAGGTGCTGGGTGATAGAGAGTGGAGAGTGAGGGGCAGGATCTCCTGTTCATCCAGTGTCAGGCTCTGTGTCAAGCACTTGCCATGTGTTATTTCCTTAATCCTCCTACAACCCAGGGTGTAGGAATGTTGAGCCCCTTTCATAAGAGGACAGAGTGTATTAACAATACTGAGCAGCCTGGCCAAGACACCACAGCTGCCAGAACTGGGCCTGAGGTCTCTTGACCCTACATCCTCCACTAAGTCCCCACCCAGCTAGAGCACCCACTAGCCAGGCTCCACTCAGGGTCACCTCCTAGGAAACCTTCCTCCAAGGCCCTGCCTCTCACCTGTCCCACTGCACCTGTCCCATCCACTGTCCACATCTGCCTGCCCCACAACCCCCAGGTTCCAGGCCAGAGGAGGCATTGAAGACGCTTCCCTGTCTCCAGATCCACTGGTTCTGCCAATTCTGCTTCCAAAAACTCCAGGTTTCTGTGCCCTCAGGCCCTACCCTATGGCCTCGACCTGTCAGTTTTCACCTGGAATTCTGCAAAGCCTCCTTGAGATCTCCCAGCTCCACATCTTGGCCATCTGAATCCCTTTGCACCATGGACTGAATAGGATTGTTGTAAACCTCTGATCCATTTTGCCATTCCCCTGCTGAAGACTCTGTGGTTCCCCAGTGTCCTCAATTCAAAGCCCAAGCCCCTTGGCCTGGCATTCAAGGTCCTGTGCTGACCTCCCCACTCCAGCTCAGATCTGTAAGCCCATACAAGCTGGGTTTGCACCAGAGGATCCGCCCTCCTCCCCCTCCTCCTGAGGAGCCCTTAGTATGTTACTTTCTTTCACCCCACTCCATACAGCTATTGCCACATGTCCAGTGTGACCATAGCACGATTGGATCTTCTCTCCTCTCCGACCCCCAGCACAGAGCTTCTCAAGGCAGGTGCTCATTCAGTATTGCAATCTATTTTATATTTGGAAAATGAAAAAAAAGTCAATGATTTTCCTTTGTTGGAAATGTAAGACATACAGAAAACAAAAAGAAAGTAGTAACATGTTTTCACCACTCTGACTTAATCTACATTATTTGTTTCCACTCTTTTCTAGGTGATTTGAAAACATTTCACAGTAGCATATGAATATACTGATCCTTAAAAATTTAGACCTTGACAGAAAACATTAAAGTCCCTCCACCCCAGAGGAAAATGCTGTTGAATCTGATATTATCTTTCAATCCTTAAAACAAAACAAACTCTATTTGAACATACACTATACTTACCCACAGAAAAATATGTGTTTGGTGCTTTTTATTTGTAGTAATGATATCTTGCTATATTCACCTTGTTTGTCAACATTGTGTTTTTTAGATTAGTCCATTGATACAAATAGATTTAGAAATATGATCACCAGAGCTTCAACGTTAAGGGCCTGGATTCAAAATCCTGCTTCCATCACCTACTACCTGTGAATTTAGGATATGTGCCTCAGTTTCCTCCAGTGGGAAATTAAGGTAACATTTACCCTAACAGAGCATCTGGGAAATGGGCAGTCCGACACACAGTGAATGCCCAAAGAATGTTTAATGAAATGTACTGGATTACAGTTTAATTTGGAGAAGACTCACGTCTTTTGCAATATTGAGTCTTGCCCCCCAGGAATGTGACATCACCCCTCATTTTATCAGATCTTTTAAGGTCCTTCACTAAACGTTTACAATTTTTTCTTAAAATTTTTCTTTAAAAATTCTGCACATTAATATAGGAATTTTATGTGATGTTTTCTGTTTTTCTGTTTTTGTGTTCTTTGTTCTGATAACATTTTCTAATTGGCTGTTTGTGAATAGAGCATGATCAGTTTGCCTTTATTGATTTTGTATCTGGATGCCTTAACTGCTGTTTGAAAGTTTGTCTGTTGAAGCTTTTCTGTTTTCTGTGCTGATGATCATATTGCTGAGAAATAATGAGAGGCTAGTATCTTCCTTTCTAATATCAGTGGTCTAGTGTCTTAAAAAAAAAAACCTTACTGCAGCAACTAAGAGCTTCAGAGTAAGGTTGAACTGTGGTGATAGCAGTGAGCTTTCATATGTGGGGTGTGACTTTAATGAGAGTAGGTAAACATTTAATATTAAAGTCCCTAATTTCATTTGTTAGAATTTTTGTTTCTCCTTGTCATTTCAGATGCATTTAGATTCCCCAAGGCTAGCCGTGTTTCAAAACTGGCTGCTCAGACACAGAATTCCTGTGGTGGGTGTCTATCCCCCCAGTCAGTAGTATCTGCTTGTGAAAATAAGGACAGAGTGACTGAGGAAAGACCCATTGATGCAGGTGCAAAAGGAGATGGAATTCTAAACAATAATATCTGGAAACCTTTTTAGATAAACCTGGAGACTGGAAACATTCACGAGAGCGTCACTCCTAGGCTCTTCTCTGACATCCTTTAGTGCCTTCTCCACCACAGAACATCTTCTTCCCCAGTTAATTGGAAGCTGTCTTTCATGACACCTGCTGCATCCTGAAGAAGGATCTTTTACCCTCAAACGGCTTGCTTACAAATTGTGTGTATAGGCGGTTCCAGCAATAAAATTTGAATTGCCTTCCCAGATCTCCATGGCTTGGTTGGTCTCCCAGAGGCACCTGGGGAATGGGTCTCTCCTCCTATCAGGCAGGAAGGTAGTCTGGCCCATTTCTTATCTTAAAACAATGCAGAAGTGAGACAGTTGTCATGGCAACCTGTAAGTATGAGGGTTGCTAAGGCTTTTGGTAGAGACCTTGATTATATTAAGGAAGCTCTTGTCCCTGGCAGTTTTATCATGAAGGGGTACTTAGTTTCATTGAATGCTTCTGCATGTGAGATGACGTCTTGTTTTTCTTTTTTTCTTAATTAAATCAACCTTTCTTTCTAATCTGTTGAGCTACTGTTGACCTAAAGGGGTGGCAGAGTGAGGCAGCTAAGAGAACAGATTGAAGCCAGTTGGGACTAAGTCTTGGGCTGTGCCACTTACCGGCTGTATTCCTTGACCTCTCTGTGCCTCATGGCATCACTGCCATGATTGAATGTTTTAATCTCTAAAGCTCTTGGAACAGAGCTGGCACATAATAATAAGTGTTTGCTATTCTCATTTTTTATTATTCCGAGACAAACCTTTTGTTCATGCAGTAATATTTCATTGTAATGCAGGATTGTTATTTATATCTCTGCTCGTAAGTGAGGGTAGCCTACAGGTTTATTTCCTCCCGGGGATCTTGTCTAGTTTTATTAAAATGATGTTGGCCACTTTCCACCTGTTCCTACTGGCCACTTTCCACCTTTTCCTACACACTGCAGGAGTTTGCTGAGGGTAAAAATGATAATTTCCTGAAGCATGACTAGAACTCACTGTAAGACCATCTGGAGCTGAGGCCTCTGCTTAAGGGTGATGTGATCACTGTTTCCATTTCTTTTATGGTTATTTGTTTATTTCCTTGAGCCAGTGTTGAAAACCTATATTTTAAAGAATGTTTTCTTGAGGATTGTTGCTTTTTCTAACAAGAAATATTTCTCTGCATCTCTTTCAATGGTTTTGCCTGTCTAGGTTCTCTGACGTCACTATTGCTACACAAGCTTTCTTTTGATTAGCATTTGGTAGTTTTTTTTTTTTTGCCTGTCTTCTTATTTTCAATCTTTCCCTTGTTTTAGGAATGCCTCTTAAAAAACAGCATCTAATCAAATTTTTTGTTTTTAGTCCAATCAGTCTCTGTCTTTTAGAAAGAGAGCTGACCTGTTTATATTTATTGGTATTGCCACTGGGACTTAACAGCTGCCCGATTGTATTGTGTTTTCTATTTAGCATTCTTTCTCTTTATTTTCCTCTATTTGTGCTATTCTCTTCTCCCCCACTACTGGCTTGGAAGTCATGCATTTTTTTAAAATATAATTTATTTTATTATCATTAATCTACAATTACATGTGCAATATTACGGTTATTAAACTACCCCTTCATCAGGTCCCCCCCACCAACCCCATTACAGTCACTGTCCATCAGCGTAGTGAGATGCTATAGAATCACTACTTGTCTTCTCTGAGTTGTACTGCCTTCCCCATGCCCCCCCAACATTACATCTGCTAATCGTAATGCCCCTTTTTCCCTCTTATCCCTCCCTTCCCGCCCATTTTCCCCAGTCCCTTTCCCTTTGGTAACTATTAGTCCGTTCTTGGGTTCTGTGAGTCTGCTGCTGTTTGTTCCTTCAGTATTTTTTCTTTGTTCTTATACTCCACATATGAGTGAAATCATTTGATACTTGTTTTTTTCGGCTTGGCTTATTTCACTGAGCATAATACCCTCTAGCTCCATCCATGTTGTTGCAAATGGTAGGATTTGTTTTCTTCTTATGGCTGAATAATATTCATTGTGTATATGTACCACCTCTTCTTTATCCATTCATCTACTGATGGACACTTAGGTTGCTTCCATTTCTTGGCTATTGTAAATAGTGCTGCAATAAACATAGGGGTGCATCTGTCCTTTAAGTCATGCATTTTTTTACTTCCATTTTTAGTGGTTTCCCTGGTATTTTTTAACAGTCACACCTAAATTTCTTTTTCCACCAAAAGCTAATTAATATGTCTATCTTTCTGCTGAATATGAAATGAAACCAAAACTGCTCCCCTCTATACTTCCTTTCCTCTCAAATTCTGCACTCCTGTTTTCTGGGTAGAACTCGTTTGTGACCTGGCAGGGAGGGCATTTCTGGCCCCTGCTTCATGCTGCTGGTGGAGACCTGGCCTCAGCCACATGCTCTCTCAGCTTTGTCTCCAGTGCTGGGCACAGACTGAGGACCTAGCTGTAAGCCCTGTGCATTCAGCAGCCTGTGTTCCTACTTCCTGGATAAGACACAGTGTTTCAGCTCCCACTCCAGGCTCTGGTTTCTTCCTGTTTCTTTCCTAGAGAGAGAGGCTTATTTTAAGTCTACACAGAATTCTCCTTTTCATTCCTGTGTGGCTGTTCCATTATTAACATTTTTTTCTTCCCTGATATTTGATGTGTTTGTGGAGGACAGGATGGATATTAGGTTGTACTCTGCTGTCTTGAATTAGAAATCTCCCTATTTTTTTCCCCATTACATTAAATTTGAGAAAGTAAAGTCAATCAACCATGGCTGGTGGGGTACCTATAAGACAAGGTGAGTGCATTTGGGTCAAGAAACACAATTAATGATGCATCAGGCCCCGGTCTCCCTCCCGCTCTCCAGGTGGGCACCCTGACATATTCTGCAGCTCTCTAGTTCTGGCATGAAAACCACTCTCTGTCAGCTTACCAGAGTCTCCAGGTCCCTCTATGGCTTATCCTCAACCTGGAGTACTGGACGCTGTCTGCCGGGGAGGCAGTGTCTGTCGGGGAGGATCTGTGAGGTCTCAGTTCGGCACAGGCCCCAGGCTCCAGTACAGTCTCCTCAGCTCCCCATCCTGGAACCTCCCTGACAGCAAACCCATATTCAGACGCCCAGCAGACCCGGTCTAGGCATCTAGAGCATCTCCACATTGATCCTTTGCCCATCCCCAAGTCAACCCTTGAAGTCCTTTTTCCATACCTTTGTCCCTTAGAACAACAGCTCTAGTCTCTTCTTCACCCAGTGGAGCCTTTGATGGCTATTTGGGATGACAGAAGAGCTTACACGGCCCTTGCCTAGTCCTAAGCTGTTACCAACATGAGACTCCTCTTCCCCATTCCTCCAGAGCTCAGAGTTGAGAAGTGCCAGTCCCTATCTTGTAAATCAGCAAAAAGACAAAGAAAAAAGCCTGTTGAGTGTTTATTATTAGAAACAGGTTGAGCTGTTAGTCTTCTGTTACATGTTCTTCCTCGTGTGACCACTTTGCACCTCACAAAGGTAATTTCCTCCAAATTTAGAAAACTCTGAGCCACGAAGGACGTATGGACTGTGCTGCTGGAATGGTCCTGACGCCACTGCCAGTGTTTATGGCTCCCTTCCTCCTCTGTGAGTCCTGCTCTCCCTTTGCCTCCAGCCAGCATCT
>JAVSCE010000661.1:0-21257 GCA_032199065.1 Smutsia gigantea
TAGCATACATTTTGTAATCTTGTCTTTGGCAATTTCCTCATTGGTTTGTTTGTTTGAACATGTTGGAAGAATCATACAATGGAAATGGCCTGGGACTTTCTCAGTTTCTGTGATTTTCTCACTTAGTCAAGTTCAGCCATATACTTAAGCCCCTATATGTGCCACCTGCAATGGACAGGGAGACGAACATGCTGGTCAAAGACCAGGGGATGAGACCAGGCCAAGCTGTGGGAAGGGCCAGGAGGACTACTTCGATGGGAGAAAGCTCCCCGCCATGGTGAAAACAAATGCCTGGATTCATATCTCCCTCCACTGCTTGATTGCTCCGTGACATTGAGCAGGTTCCTTAACCTCTCTGAGCCTCAATTTCCCCTTCTATGAAATGGGGAAGGCAATAATACCTGCCTTATAAGAACTGTAGTGTTAAAGAGCACTCTGCCGGGTACATAGTAAGCACTCAGTATATTTATATATTAGTGGCTACTGCTACCTACTATAATCATTATTTATCCTTGTGTAGTGGTGGTGGAAGAAAACCTCCATAGCTCCTGGGCTGTGGACCCGTAAATCCATTTTGTCATGGCCTCAGTGGGGTGAATAATAAGGGTTCAACTGTTTGATTATACTGAAATCCTACGCAGGGGAATGGTTTGTCTTGTGGTACAAACGAGGCTGGGGGTCGAGGGAGAACCTTCAACAAAAGCAGAGAAGATTGCTGTCTATTATGTACATTTCAGCAGCTTCTGACAAGGCTGGCTGAAAATATCTTGTAATCACATCATCTTCGTGTCTCCGGGTCTCCGTTAGAGCACAAAAAAGTTACTAAAGTGCCAAACCCAAAAATCCAGACTCCTAGTACTTAGCATGTCCACACGGATTCGTTTTCAGGATTGCTTTCTCCTGAAAACAGCTATTTGCATTGGAGGTAAGCTGACAGATGTAGAAAGAAAAAAGGCCCAGAGCCAGTGGTATGCTGGGAAAAATGTAGCAACCAGTTTTCTGGGAAGGGAGCCCTAATTTCCAGTGTAGCATAAAAACTCCAACCGTGGCTGATTTCAACTACCAACTGGACGTCACTGAATGTGGACGAGGGAACTGCCGCTCAGTGGCATAGCATTTCCGCCATACACATGTAGGAGGCCTAAATACCTTCATGAGCATAGATATGAGGAGAAAATAGTACAGTGATTAGGAAGTGATAAGCTTTCAGTGTTTATTACTTTGTTTTTAAAGTAATTTATTTAATTGTAAGTTTATAAAACTTACTTTTAAACAATGGCTATGTTAAATAACCGGCCTGTAAAATTTCTGAATCTTAACACTTGGCTGTCACTCGCACCAATCCCCGCATCTACTCCTCTGACACAAACCCCAAGGGTGCTCCTGGGCTCAGCACCAGGAGGCACGCTGTGCTGAGAGGACGCCCATGGCAGTCGCGCAATGAGCCTTGACTTGGCCAGCAAGCTGGGCCCCCATAGGCTAGTCCTCTCCCCATCTCCCTGAAGCCTGCTGCCGACAGGCTTTCTCAGAAACCAGTTTCAATCAGGACAAATCAGAAGTGTGAGACACTGGGCCCTGCTTCCCTGTCAGAAGCTAGTCATGCCTTGAGCCAAGCGCTCTGCCAGACTGAAGTGCTCATAATCCTCCATCGCAGTGCCCTTTCTGCGGGCCACCAGATTTTTTCATGTGTTGTCTGCCTGGAATGTTCTTCAACCCCTTACACTCTTTGATCTGGAAAACTTCCCTTCAGGTTTCAGCTTCTGCATCACCTCCTCCAGGAAGCCTCCCCTGAACCCCTCCCCAAGCAAGATCGGGTGCCTTTCCTCTGAAGTACCACCATGCTCTGTGCTTGCTTCCCTGAGCTGTGAGCCTTCTGAGGGCATGGGAAGTGTCATATTCCTCTCTGTAACCCAATGCCTGGCCTATAATATGTGTCCTGCAAATATTTGTTCCATTAATAAGTGAATGAGTTGGAGGTGTTAATGCCCTTGTACCGCCTTTATTTTCCCGGCAGTTCCTGCAGGTGGGATCGCCTTTGGTGAACACGTTCACATTTGATCTGTGAGGTAGATGTGAGCTCCAGAAGACCCTTTTTCTACTTTTTTTTTAACACATGTGGAAGAGTTCATTGAACTCACTGATTAATGGGGGAACCAGTAAGATGTTACAACCTGTTCCAAGGAGAATTCGAAGCACTTTTTCCACTTTAAAAATTCCTTCATCTGTGGACGTCTAGCCCTGTATTGCTTATGGCCAACAAAACCTCATCCTCAGGCAGGAAGAACTGGATCGACAGCCTTCTTTTCCCCATGACTCTTTCTCACTAAGGGGCTTTAAAGCCTTTGAGGAATGGAAACAGCCCAGGCACTGGATGGGATCACCAGACCAATGAACCAACCCGAAAATCTGGACTTCCTATTAAAACAAGATAATAAATGTCTACTTCTTGGCATGGGGGAGTACAGGAAATCTTTTTTGGGGGGTCTTTTATTTCTTCTTTATTTTTTATTAAGGTATTATTGATATACACTTTTATGAAGGTTTCACATGAAAAAACAATGTGGTTACTACATTCACCCATGTTATCAAGTCCCCACTCATACCCCAGTGCAGTCACTGCCCATCAGTGTAGTAAGATGCCACAGATTCACTATTTGCCTTCTCTGTGCTACACTATTTTCCCCGTGATTCCCCACACCCTGTGTACTAAACATAATACCCCCCAATTCCCTTCTCCCACCCTCGACACCCACCCTCCCACACCCCTCCCCTTTGGTAATCACTAGTCCCTTCTCGAAGTCTCTGAGTCTGCTGCTATTCTGTTCCTTCACTTTGGCTTCATTGTTACACTCCACAAATGAGGGAAATCATTTGGCATTTGTCTTTCTCTGCCTGGCTTATTTCACTGAGCATAATATCCTTCAGCTCTAGCCATGTTGCAAGTGGTAGGGCTTGTTTCCTTCTTATGGCTGAATAGTATTCCATTGTGTATATGTACCACCTCTTCTTTATCCATTCATCTACTCATGGACACTTAGGTTGCTTCCATTTCTTGGCTGTTGTAAATAATGCTGCGGTAAACATAGGGGTGCATATGTCTTTTTCAAACTGGGCTGCTGCAGTCTTAGGGTAAATTCCTAGGAGTGGGATTCCTGGGTCAAATGGTATTTCTATTTTGAGTTTTCTGAGGAACCTCCATACTGCTTTCCACAATGGTTGAACTAATTTGCATTCCCACCAGCAGTGTAGGAGGGTTCCCCTTTCTCTGCATCCTCTCCAACATTTGTTGTTCTTAGTCTTTTGGATGCTGGCCATTCTCACTGGTGTGAGGTGATAGCTCATTGTGGTTTTAATTTGCATTTCCCTGATGATTAGTGATGTGGAGCATCTTTTCATGTGTCTGTTGGCCATCTGAATTTGTTCTTTGGAGAACTCTCTCTTCATATCCTCTGCCCATTTTTTAATTGGGTTATTTGCTATTTGGGTGTTGAGGTGTGTAAGTTCTTTATATATTTTGGATGTTAACCCCCTGTCGGATATGTCATTTACAAATATATTCGCCCATACTGTAGGATGCCTTTTTGTTCTGTTGATGGTGTCCTTTGCCGTACAGAAACTTTTTAGTTTGATGTAGTCCCATGAGTTCATTTTTGCTTTTGTTTCCCTTGCTCGAGGAGATGCGTTCAGGAAGAAGTTGCTCATGCTTATATTCAGATTTTTGCCTATGTTGTCTTCTAAGACTTTTATGGTTTGTTTCATGACTTACATTCAGGTCCTTGATCCATTTTGAGTTTACTTTTGTGTATGGGGTTAAACAATAATCCAGTTTCATTCTCTTGCATATAGCTGTCCAGTTTTGCCAACACCAGCTGTTGAAGAGGCTGTCATTTCCCTATTGTATGTCCATGGCTCCTTTACCATATATTAATTGCCCATATATGGTTGGGTTTATATCAGGGCTCTCTAGTCTGTTCCATTGGTCTATGGGTCTGTTCTTGTGCCAGTACAAAATTGTCTTGAGTACTGTGGCTTTGTAGTAAAGCTTTAAGTTGGGGAGCACAATCCCCCCAGCTTTATTCCTCCTTCTCAGGATTGCTTTGCCTATTCGGGGTCTTTTGTGATTCCATATGAATCTTAGAACGATTTTCTCTAATTTGTTGAAAAATGCTGTTGGTATTTTGATAGGAATTGCATTGAATCTGTAGATTGCTTTAGGCAGGATGGCCATTTTGACAATATTAATTCTTCCTATCCATGAGCACGGGATGTGTTTCCACTTATTAGTATCTTCTTTAACTTCTCTCATGAGTGTCTTGCAGTTTTCAGAGTGTAGGTCTTTCACTTCCTTGGTTAGGTTTATTCCTAGGTATTTTATTCTTTTTGATGCAACTTGAATGGAATTGTTTTCCTGATTTCTTTCTCTGCTAGGTCATTGTTAGTGTATAGGAATGCCACAGATTTCTGCGTATTAATTTTGTATCCTGTAATTTGCTGAATTCTGATATTACATCTAGTAGTTTTGGAGTGGATTCTTTAGGGTTTTTTATGTACAATATCATGTCATCTGCGAACAGGGACAGTTTGACTTCTTCCTTGCCAATCTGGATGCCTTTTATTTCTTTGTGTTGTCTGATTGCTGTGGCTAGGACCTCCAGTACTGTGTTGAATGCAAGTGGGGAGAGTGGGCACCCTTGTCTTGTTCCCGATCATAAAGGAAAAGCTTTCAGCTTCTTGCTGTTAAGTAAAATGTTGGTCGTGGGTTTGTCATATATGGCCTTTATTATGTTGAGGTACTTGCCCTCTATACCCATTTTCTTGAGAGTTTTTATGATGAATGGGTGTTGAATTTTGTCAAATGCTTTTTCCACATCTCTGGAGATGATCATGTGGTTTTTGTCCTTTTTCTTGATGTGGTGGATGATGTTGATGGAATTTCGAATGTTGTACTATCCTTCCATTCCTGGAATAAATCCTACTTGATCATGGTGTATGATCCTTTTGATGTATTAGCAGTTTGCTAATATTTTGTTGAGTATTTTTGTATCTATGTTCATGAGGGATATTTGTCTGTAGTTTTCTTTTTTTGTGGTGTCTTTGCCCGGTTTTGGTATCAGAGTGATGCTGGCCTCATAGAATGAGTTTGGAAGTATTCCCTCTTCCTATACTCCTTGGAAAACTTTAAGGAGGATGGGTATTAGGTCTTCAGTAAATGTTTGATAAAATTCAGCATTGAAGCCATCTGGTCCAGGCGTTTTGTTCTTAGGTAGGTTTTTGATTACCAGTTCAATTTCATTGCTGGTAATTGGTCTATTCAGATTTTCTGTTTCTTTCTGGGTCAGCCTTGGAAGGTTGTATTTTCCTAGAAAGTTGTCCATTTCTTCTAGGTTATCCAGTTTGTTAGCATATAATTTTTCAAAGTATTCTCTCATGATTCTTTGTATTTCTGTGGTGTCTGTAATGATTTTTCCTTTCTCATATCTGATTCTGTTTATGTGAGTAGACTCTTTTTTTTTTCCTTGATAAGTCTGGCTAGGGGTTTACCTATCTTGTTTATTTTCTCGAAAAACCAGCTCTTGCTTTTGTTAATCCTTTCTATTGCTTTATTCTTCTCAATTTTATTTATTTCTGCTCTAGTCTTTATTATGTCCCTCCTTCTACTGACTTTGGGTCTCATTTGTTCTCCTTTTTGTAGTTCCGTTAATTTGTGAGTTTTGACTGCTCATATGGGATTGTTCTTCTCTCCTGAGGTAGGCCTGTACTGCAATATACTTTCCTCCTAGCACGGCCTTCGCTGCGTCCCACAGGTTTGGCGGTGTTGAATTATTGTTGTCATTTGTCTCCATATATTGCTTGATCTCTGTTTTTATTTGGTCATTGATCCATTGGTTATTTAGGAGCATGTTGTGACGCCTCCATGTGTTTGTGGGATTTTTTCATTTTCTTTGCATAATTCATTTCTAGTTTCATACTTTTGTGGTCTGAGAAACTGGTTGGTAGAATTTCAATCTTTTTGAATTTACCGAGGCTCTTTTTGTGGCCTAGTATATGATCTAGTCTTGAAAATGTTCCACGTGCACTTGAGAAGAATGTGTATTCTGCTGCTTTTGGGTGTAGAGTTCTGTCGATGTCTGTTAGGTCTATCTGTTCTAATGTGTTGTTCAGTGCCTCTGTCTCCTTACTTATTTTCTGTCTGGTTGATCTGTCCTTCAGAGTGAGTGGTGTGTTGTAGTCTCCTGGAATGAATGCATTGCATTCTATTTCCCCCTTTAATTCTGTTAGTATTTGTTTCACATATGTACGTGCTCCTGTGTTGGGCGCATAGATATTTATAATGGCTATATCTTCTTGTTGGATTTACCCTTTTATCATTATGTAATGTCCTTCTTTGTCTCTTGTGACTTTCTTTGTTTTGAAGTCTATTTTGTCTGATACAAGTACTGCAACTCCTGCTTTTTTCTCCCTATTAGTTGCATGAAATGTCTTTTTCCATCCCTTCACTTTTAGTCTGTGTATGTCTTTGGGGTTAAAGTGAGTCTCTTGTAGGCAGCATATTGATGGGTCTTGTTTCTTTATCCATTTAGTGACGCTATGTCTTTTGATTGGTGCATTCAGTCTATTTACATTTAGGGTGATTATGGATAGGTATGTATTTATTGGCATTTCAGGCTTCAGATTCATGGTTACCAAAGGTTCAAGGTTAACTTCCTTACTATCTAAGAGTCTAACTTAACTCACTTAATATGCTATTACAAACACAATCTAAAGGTTCTTTTTTTTTCCCTCCTCCTTTTTCTTCCTCCTCCATTCTTTATACATTAGGTATCATATTCTGTACTGTTTGTCTGTCCCTTAATGACTTTGGGGATAGTTAATTTAATTTTGCATTTGCTTAGTAATTAGCTGTTCTACACTCTTTACTGTGGTTTTATTACCTCTGGTGACAGATATTTAAACTGTAGGAAAACTTCCATCTATAGCAGTGCCTCCAAAATACACTGTAGAGATGGTTTGTGGGAGGTAAATTCTCTCAGCTTTTGCTTTTCTGGGAATTGTTTAATCCCTCCTTCAAATTTAAATGATAATGTTGCCGGATAAAGTATTCTTGGTTCAAGGCCCTTCGGCTTCATTGCATGAAATACATCATGCCACTCCCTTCTGGCCTGTAAGGTTTCTGCTGAGAAGTCAGATGATAGCCTGATGGGTTTTCCTTTGTATGTGATCTTATTTCTCTCTCTGGCTGCTTTTAATAGTCTGTCCTTGTCCTTGACCTTTGCCATTTTAATTATTATGTGTCTTGGTGTTGTCTTCCTTGGGTCCCTTGTGTTGGGAGATCTGTGCACCTCCATGGCCTGAGAGACTTATCTCCTTCTTCAGATTGGGGAAGTTTTCAGCAATTACCTCCTCAATGACACTTTCTACCCCTTTTTCTCTCTCTTCTTCTTCTGGTACCCCTATAATGCAAATATTGTTCCGTTTGGATTGGTCACACAGTCTCTCAATATTCTTTCATTCTTAGAGATCCTTTTTTCTCTCTGTGCCTCAGCTTCTTTATATTCCTCTTCTCTAGTTTCTATTTCATTTATTGTCTCCTCCACTGTATCCAATCTGCTTTTAATACCATCCATTGTGCTCTTCAATGATTGGATCTCCGACCGGAGTTCATTCCTGAGTTCTTGAATGTCTTTCCATACCTCCATGAGCATGCTAATGATTTTTATTTTGAACTCCCTTTCAGGGAGAGTCATAAGGTCCATATCATTTAAATCTTTCTCAGGAGTTGTGTTCATAATTTTACTCTGGACCAGGTTCCTTTGGCGTTTCATATTTGTGTATGGCGCCCTCTAGTGCCCAGAAGCTCTACTCTCTGGAGCTGCTCAGCCCCTGAAGTAATGTCAGGGGTTGCAGGGGAATGGTATTGGTGCCTGGGGGTAGGATAGAGCTGTTTCCTGCTTCCTGACTGCTACGCCTGTCTCCACTGCCTTTCCCAGTTTGCAAGCCTGGTAGGGCTGCCCAGATGAAAGGCACAGTAGGCTGCCTATCACAGAAGGGGTTTTTGGAGCTGTGTAGGCAGTCAGGGAGCTGGAGCACCTGAAGATTGTGAAAGCTCCCAACCTGCTAGGCAGAGTGCACCCAGGCAATTTTGTCTACCTGTCCTTTCTCCTGAGGAGTAAGCTCCATGCAATCTTTGCCCCTTTAGCAGCCCTCTTGCTAAGGGCTTCTTTGTTAGGAAGTCTGTCAGACTGCCCACCTTTTTTTTGTCCCAGAGCAGCTGGATATGGATCCCTGCTTTCACAGGCAGCTGGAATCTTAGTCTCTCCAGGAATTCTGCCTGTCTTAGCTTTCCAACCCCCTAATTACGAGAGTATCATGCAAGCACCATGAAATGTAGGTTTGTGCTCCCAGATCAGATCTCCGGCGTTAGGTATTCAGCAGTCCCAGTTCTCCACTCCCTACCTGCTCCATTCCTCTTCCTCACACCGGTGAGCTGGGGTGGGGGAAGGGCTTGCATCCTGCCAGGCCAAAGCTTTAGTACGTTACCTTCTTCCGTGAGGTCTGCTCGTCTCCAGGTGTATGCAGTTTGGTGCAGTCCTCTTTCCTGTTGCTCTTTCAAGAGTAGTTGTATTAGTTATATTTTTGTATTATATGCAGTTTTAGGAGGAAGCCTCTGTCTCTCCTCTCATGCTGCCATCTTTAATCCTATAGGAAATCTTTTGATGACCTGTCCTTTTAAAAGCAAGGCTGAATATGTTTTGATGACCTGCCACAGACAGCCATATTTGGACAAATCATAATCATGAGAGGAAGCCTGGGCTGTAGCAGGTGATTAATTGTTAATAAGGTAGCCCTTGGAGTTCCGGGAAGATGGCGGCATGAGCAGAGCGGCGGAAATCTCCTCCCAAAACCATATATATTTATGAAAAAAAAACAAATACAACTATTCCTAAAAGAGAGACCAGAAGATACAGGACAGCACTCAGTCTGCACCTATACCTGAGAGGACACAGCACCCCGCGAGGCGGTTAAGATACAGAGCTGCGTCCCGGTGGGACCCGAGCACTCCCCCACCCCAGCGCACCAGCAGAAGGAGAGGATTCAGAGCTGGGAGGGAGGGGAAGTACAGGCCCGTGAAATAACCAGCCCTGGTGATCTACGCCGGGAGCGCTGACACACATTGCGCAGTGTATCATAGATTGGAGAGACAGAGGGTGCAGGATCTGAGCCTGGGAACGCACTGGGTCCTCGCGCCAGCTCCCCGGGACAAAAGAAAAGTGCGCGCTTTTCTTTAGCCATCTTAAAGAGACAGGGGCGCAATGGAGGAACAGGATCGTTCCAGCACACTCGGCCCAGCAGGCTGGGACTCCTGGGGAATTTCAGACCCCTTGGCTGGTGATGGCGAAAAAGTAGCCCTACTAAAACTTCCGACAGATATCAGCAGCCTCCCATTCATTCCCGCCCCAGCCAGAGCTACAAAGGGCCCTGAGGAGCGGCACGGGCACGGCTTTGGAATAGTGGGGCAACAGCGCCACCTACAGCATCCTCACAGAATCTACTCCCAGCGGGCCTCTTTTTCTTTGTTTGTTTTGGTGTTTTTTTCTCTTTTCTTTCTTACTTTTCTTTCTCTTCTCTTTCTCTTCTTCCTTTTTTTTTAAAGTCTCAAAGAGCTCAGCTGACATACGTGGCACCTACCAGCAACCACTTCTATCACCATGAAAAGACAGAGGAATATGGTACAAACAAAGCTTATCCAGACCCACACACCAGAGAGGGAGTCTGAAGGGATGGAAATGCACAATCTTCCTGAAAAAGAATTCAGAACAAAAGTCATAACCATACTGATGGATCTACAGAGAAATATGCAAGAGCTGAGGGAGGAAGTGAGGGAAGTCAGGAAAGACAGTGCAGAAATGAGACAAGCCATCAACGGGCTTAGCAGCGGACTGGACAAGATGCAAGAGACTGTTAATGGAATAGAAATCAGAGAACAGGAATACAGAGCAGCTGAGGCAGAGGGAGATAAAAGGATCTCTAGGAATGAAAGAATATTAAGAGAACTGTGTGACCAATCCAAAAGGAACACTATTTGCATTATAGGAGTACCAGAGGAAGAAGAGAGAGAAAAAGGGATAGAAAGTGTCTTTGAAGAAATAATTGCTGAAAATTTCCCCATGCTGGGGAAGGAAATAGTCTAGCAGTCCACAGAAGCCCACAGATCTCCCAACACAAGGGACCCGAGGAAGACAACACCAAGACACATAATAATTAAAATGACAAAGATCAAAGATAAGGACAGAGTATTAAAGGGAGCTAGAAAAAGAAAAAAGAACACTTACAAAGGAAAACCCATCAGCATATCATCAGACTTCCAACAGAAACCTTACAGGACAGAAGAGAATGGCATGATATATTTAATGTAATGAAACAGAAGGGCCTCGAACCAAGAATATTGTATCCAGAACGATTACCATTTAAATATGATGGAGGGATTAAAGAATTTCCAGACCAGCAAAAGTTGAGAGTGTTTGCCTCCCATAAATCACCTCTACAGGATATCTTAAATGGACTGCTCTAGAGGGAAGCACTCCTAAGGCTAAAAAGATGTCACCAGAGAAAATAAAATCATAGCAAAGAAAGCAGGCCATGCAAATACTAACTAAAGGCAAAGAATAAAACACCTAGTATATAAAGAATGGAGGAGGAAGAATAAGAAGGAAGAGAAATAAAGAAACATGAGACGGTGTTTACAATAACTTAACAAGAAACTTAAGTTAGATTGTTAGACAGTAAAGAAGCAACCCTTGAAACTTTGGTAACCACGAATCTAAAGCCAGCAATGGCAATAAGTACATACCTATCGATAATCACCCTAAATGTAAATGGACTGAATTCACCAATCAAAAGACAAAGAGTAACAGAATGGATAAAAAAGCAAGACCCATCTATATGCTGCCTACATGAAACTCACCTCAAACCCAAAGATATACACACACTAAAAGTGAAGGCATGGAAAAAGATATTTCATGCAAACAACAAGAAAAAAGCAGGTGTTGCAGTACTTGTATCAGACAAAATAGACTTTGAAAAGAAGAAAGTAGCAAGAGATAAAGAAGGACATTACATAATGATAAAGGGGTCAGTCCAACAAGAGGATATAACCATTATAAATATATATGCACCCAATACGGGAGTGCCGGCATATGTGAAACAAATACTAACAGAATTAAAGGAGGAAATAGACAGCAATGCATTCATTTTAGGTGACTTCAACACACCACTCACTCCAGAGGACAGATCAACCAGACAGAAAATAAGTAAAGACACAGAGGCACTGAACAACACACTAGAACAGACGGACCTAACAGACATCTACAGAACTCTACACCCAAAAGCAGCAGAATACACATTCTTCTCAAGTGCACATGGAACATTTTCCAGAATAGACCACATACTAGACCACAAAAAGAACCTCAATAAATTCAAAACTATTGAAATTCTACCAACCAACATCTCAGATCACAAAGGTATAAAACTAGAAATAAATTTTAGAAAGAAAACAAAAAGGCTCACAAATACATGGAGACTTAACAACATTCTCCTAATTAATCAATGGGCTAATGACCAAATCAAAACAGAAATCAAAGACTATATGAAGACTAATGACAACAACAACACAAAGCCACAACTAATGTGGGATGCAACAAAGGCAGTTCTAAGAGGAAAGTATATTGCAATCCAGGCCTATTTAAAGACGAAAGAACATTCCCAAATGAATAGTCTAAAGACACAATTACTGAAATTGGAAAAAGAAGAACAAATGAGGCCCAAAGTCACCAGAAGGAGGGACATAATAAAGATCAGAGAAGAAATAAATAAAATGGAGAAGAATAAAACAATAGAAAAAAATCAATGAAATCAAGAGCTGGTTCTTTGAAAAAATAAACAAAATAGATAAACCCCTAGCCAGACTCATTAAGAGAAAAAGAGAATCTACACACATAAACAGAATCAGAAATGAGAAAAGAAAAATCACAACAGACCCACAGAAATACAAAAAATTATAAGAGAATATTATGAGAATCTATATGCTAACAAGCTGGAAATCCTAGAAGAAATGGACAACTTCTTAGAAAAATACAACCTTCCAAAACTGACCAAACAAGAAACAGAAAAACTAAAGAGACCAATCACCAGCAACGAAATTGAAGTGGTAATCAAAAAACTACCCAAGAACAAAACCCCCGGACCAGATGGATTCACCTCTGAATTCTACCAGACATATAGAGAAGAAATAACACCCATTCTCCTTAAAGTTTTCCAAAAAATAGAAGAGGAGGGAATACTTCCAAACTCATTCTATGAAGCCATCATCACTCTAATACCAACACCGGGCAGAGACCTCACCAAAAAAGAAAATTACATACCAATATCCCTGATGAACGCAGATACAAAAATACTCCACAACATATTAGCAAACCGAATTCAAAAATACATCAAGAGGATCATACACCATGATCAAGTGGGATTCATCCCAGGGATGCAAGGATGGTACAACATTCGAAAATCCATCAACATCATCCACCACATCAACAAAAAGAAGAACAAAAACCACATGATCATCTCCATAGATGCTGAAAAAGCATTTGACAAAACTCAGCATCCATTCCTGATTAAAACTCTCAACAAAATGGGTATAGACGGCAAGTACCTCAACATCATAAAGGCCATATATGACAAACCCACAGCTAACATCATACTTAACAGCGAGAAGCTGAAAGCTTTTCACCTAAGATCGGGAACAAGACAGGGATGCCCACTCTCTCCACTGTTATTCAACATAGTACTGGAGGTCCTAGCCACGGCAATCAGACAAAACAAAGACATACAAGGCATCCAGATTGGTAAAGAAGAAGTCAAATTGTCACTATTTGCAGATGACATGATACTGTACATAAAAAACCCTAAAGACTCCACTCCAAAACTACTAGAACTAATATCTGAGTTCAGCAAAGTTGCAGGATACAAAATTAACACACACAAATCTGTTGCTTTCCTATACACTAACGATGAACTAACAGAAAAAGAAATCAGAAATCAATTCCATTCACAATTGCATCCAAAAGAATAAAATACCTAGGAATAAACCTAACAAAGGAAGTGAAAGACCTATACCCTGAAAACTACAAGACACTCCTAAGAGAAATTAAAGAGGACACTAACGAATGGAAATTCATCCCATGCTCTTGGCTAGGAAGAATAAATATTGTCAAAATGGCTACACTACCTAAAGCAATCTACAGATTCAACGCAATCCCTATCAAACTACCAACAGCTTTCTTCAATGAACTGGAACAAATAATTCTAAAATTCATATGGAACCACAAAAGACCCCGAATAGCCAAAGCAATCCTGAGAAAGAGGAATAAAACAGGGGGAATTACGCTCCCTGACTTCGAGCTCTACTACAAAGCTACAGTAATCAAGACAATTTGGTATTGGCACAAAAACAGACCCACAGACCACTGGCACAGAATAGAAAATCCAAACATTAACCCAAACATATACAGTCAATTAATATTTGATAAAGGAGCCTTGCATATACAATGGGGAGATGACAGCCTCTTCAGCAGCTGGTGTTGGAAAAACTGGACAGCTGCATGTAAGAGAATGAAACTGGACTACTGTCTAGCCCCATACACAAAGGTAAAAACTCAAGGTGGATCAAAGACTTGAATGTAAGTCATGAAACCATAAAACTCTTAGAAAAAAACATAGGCAAAAATCTCTTGGACATAAACATGAACGGCTTCTTCATGAACATATCTCCCTGGGCAAGGGAAACAAAAGCAAAAATGAACAAGTGGTACTGTATCAAGCTGAAAAGCTTCTGTACAGCAAAGGACACCATCAGTAGAACAAAAAGACATTCTACAGTATGGGAGAATATATTCATAAATGACGTATCCGATAAGGGGGCGACATCCAAAATATGTAAAGAACTCACACACCTCAACAAACAAAAAGCAAATAATCCAATTAAGAAATGGGCAGAGGACATGAATAGACACTTCTCCAAAGAAGAAATTCAGATGGCCAACAGGCACATGAAAAGATGCTGCACATTACTAATCATCAGAGAAATGCAGATTAAAACCACAATGAGATATCATCTCACATCAGTGAGGATGGCCAACATCCAAAACACAAACAACAACAAATGTTGGTGAGGATGTAGAGAAAAGGGAACCCTCCTACACTGCTGGTGGGAATGTAAATTAGTTCAACCATTGTGGAAAGCAGTATGGAGGTTCCTCAAAAACTCAAAATAGAAATATCATTTGACCCAGGAATCCCACTCCTAGGAATTTACCCTAAGAATGTAGCAGCCCAATTTGAAAAAGACAGATGCACCCCTATGTTTATCACAGCACTATTTACAATAGCCAAGAAATGGAAGCAACCTAAGTGTCCATCAGTAGATCAATAGATAAAGAAGAGGTAGTACATATACACAATGGAATATTATTCAGCCATAAGAAGAAAACAAATCCCACCATTTGCAACAACATGGATGGAGCTAGAGAGTATTATGCTCAGTGAAATAACCAAGCCGAAAAAGACAAGTATCAAATGATTTCAGTCATATGTGGAGTATAAGAACAAAGAAAAAAACTGAAGGAGCAGAACAGCAGCAGACTCACAGAACCCAAGAACGGACTAATAGTTACCAAAGGGAAAGGGACTGGGGAAAATGGGCGGGAAGGGAGGGATAAGAGGGGAAAAAGGGGCATTACGATTAGCAGATGTAATGTTGGGGGGGCACGGGAGGGCAGTACAACTCAGAGAAGACAAGTAGTGACTCTATAGCATCTCACTATGCTGATGGACAGTGACTGTAATGGGGTTGGTGGGGGGGACCTGATGAAGGGGGTAGTTTAATAACCATAATATTGCACATGTAATTGTAGATTAATGATACCAAAATAAAATTAAAAAAAATAAGGTAGCCCTTATTCAGTGCTCACTAGGAGCCAGAGCTTTATAAGCTTATGTAATCCTTGCATCCACCCTGTGAGGTAGACACTGTTACCACCATCACTTTACATCTACGAAAACTGAGACACAGAGACCTGAAATGATTTAAGGTCACATAGGTAGTAAGTGGCGAGGGCAAGATTCTAATCTAAATAGTCTGACACTAGAGTCTGTGTTCTCAAGCAGTACACTTTACTAATATTTGAGGGTAGATAAATGAGTTAAGGGAGTGGAAAGCATTGCAAGTTGCAGGGCTGTGTGCTGGATCAGGATCCCTGCCTTGCCAATGGGTTTCAGCTCAGGGTAAGTTCACTATGGATTCAATGTGAAAGGGTTATACCCAACTTTATTCCCACGGTGGCAGGTCAATCACTAGAATCTCGTTCACTCAGAGCGAGTCACTAATGCAGCAAGCTGGTCTCTGCCTCTGGGCCTCTCTGTCCGCACAGCCCTCCTCTGGGCCTCTGTCCTCGGCGCTGCCACCACTCCAGCCTCTGCTCTGCTCTCCTGCAGCCGTGCCACCGTGTCGCACCAGACCACTGGGCAGAGCTCTTTATATCTTTATATATAGAGTCAGTACCAACGTATTGCCCACACGTGTAGTGAGCTAGCCAACCAGGGCCACGTGAGAATCCTGGCCACAGAAACTTTCATTTTATGCACAATCCCCAAATCTGATTTTATTCCCAGCTGGGATATGGATGTCAACTCATTCATTCCATGATCACCTGAACAACTGGGAGTGGAAGGTGAATGAACTGCAGACGTGCTTCTTAGACTCCTAAGACTTTCTTAGACTTCTAAGGACTCCTCTTGCCCAACCTAAAAGCAGTCTGTCTCAGACCCATCTACCCCAAACTTGCGTGGGTGGGGTGGAAGCTTCTCCCAGGCAGCAGGTTGTGTGGGAGAAAACCTCCTTGAATGGAGAATCAGTCTAATGACGAAAGGTGCGGGCAGGGGGAGTCAGAGAGAGAACAGTCCCTGTAGGGTCCTTTCCAAATAGGCTGCAGCTGCTTTCCAAAAAATTCTTTGTTCTTCCCAATGAACACTCCACCAAGACACCCCAGCCCCCACCTGAATGCTCATGGGGTGAGGTGGGGCAGCTGGAAGCACCCGCTAAAGTATAGAGTGTGCATCAAATATCAGGCTCTATGTTGGTCACTACCTCCTGGAGAACAATACCAGCCAAAAGCAGGAAGCTGGCCTAGATGATTTTTGAAGGTTCTTCCAGCTCTGGGATGGGACTCTAGAACTATGGGGTTGCAGAATGAGAGTTTTCTTACTCATTTTACCTTTTGAAATCTCCAAATCTATACTTTTTTTTTCGGTGACACAAGAATACTCAAAACAGCCACAGAAAAGTGGGTAGGGGAAGAACGAGCTGGGCAAGCCGTGTTGGCAATAGTGTGGCCCGAGTTGGTAGTGGCTGGGGAGAGAAGCCCTCATGGAGGATGGCTCCAAGACAGAGGAAAGCAAGTCTTCAGGGGACTAGAATAGCTGTGTGGCTCCCCAGCTGCAGGGCCCTTCAACCAGTTGCTTTATTTTTCTGAGCCACAGTGTTGTCCTCTCTAAAAGATGGGCCTTAATAGCACCTACCTCAGGACTGAGTAAGGTAACGCTTAGCGCAATGCCCAGCACATGGTTCACATTCAATAGGTGGGAGCTGCTCTTGCTGCTGTTTTGCTATCATTACTGGACGTTCCCCCACTGGGTATCCACAAGTTGAGTTGTCCTGGCTCTGCAACACTGCATGACGAGCGGCTCATAGCAGCAGTTATGAGTGTGGGCTGGAGTCAGACTGCCCAGGTTTTCATCTATATGGCCACAAGCAAGTAACATAACCAGGCTGTGCTGCTGTTAACTCGCCTCTGATGTGGGAGTAGAGATCTGCTTCATAGATTATAGTAAGGATCTCATCAGAAGCTCAGTGTTAAAAACCCTAGAAAATTGCTGGCCTACAGTGAACACTCAGTGGGCACTAGCGGTCTTTGGATGTGTGAGGGCCTAAGAACATGACTCATATTTACTGAAGACGTGACTGCAGTCTTGATTTGAGCCTACGTGGTATCCCCAATAGGGATGAAAGACCAAATCCTGTCACTTTGAGAAGAGGCTTTATGAAGTTCTGCCCAGAAGATGTGAAAAGGCAGCCACTTCAGTTGTCATAATTAGCCATTCCCACAACCCTTTGCTGCCTCCTGCCATCCTTCCCTCCAACTAGAACTCATTCCTGCAGATGGCCTAAACGGACTTAACTCCATTTGTAGACATAATGCTCCCCCAACCCTAGCCATCATCCTTTTATGGAAGTGCTCATTAAGACCTGCAGGAGGAGCATGCAGTCCTGAGGATGTGGTTGCATGCTGGGAATGGCAACAGGCATCCTGGTGGGCCAAAAGGACAGTGACCTCCCTTGTTCTCTTGGCTGTTGGATATTCCTGTGACGCACCTCTAAAATGCAAGAGAAGCAACTTTTGTATAGCAAAACTGGACTTAAGGTACCTTAAGTGGGCTATTCCAGAAGTTAATTTTCTTGCACTTGTGGCATCCAGACATTGTTGATACTGCAAGGTAGGCGGTATTCTGCAGGGTAGTGTAGGGAGCAGCACTTCAGTAAGTGGAGAAAGGGGTTTTTCAGGGCTTTCTAATGCAACAGTGGCATTTGTTAATACATATTTATAAGTGGATGGTAAAGACAGATGGCCAGTCAACATGAGCATAGGTTGAAATGGGAAAATCAGTAACAGAAACTGGAAAGTTTGGGAGAAAGAGATCTAGGGGCAGGGCCCCTTGGGGCCTGCACTTTTCTGCCCTGACCAGGGCATGCCTGAACATTGACTGAGGAAAGACAAGTCTGGCTGCAAAGGTTCTATATCACCTGGAAGCAGCCAATATGGGGAGTATTGGCCCCAGCCCCTTCCCATCCCACCTCAGCACCTCCCAGGAGTGAAGAAATCATAGAGCATAAGGGAAGGGAAAGTTTAAACACCTGGGAGCCTGTGGGTCTAGGGCATTTTTCCTTCCCTTCTCTTGGTCCTATCTCATTTTGAGAGTGGGAATTCATCATTGGCCCTGGAGAACCCAAAGTAGCCAGGGTGGATCCCAGAGGAGAGGAAGCAGAAAGTGCTGGCTTTGGCTTTGCCCAAGGCCTGTGGACAACTGCAAACAAGACCTTTCTAGATGATTCAATCCAGTTGTCCAGGGACAGTTATGCAGGCATTCTGGGCAAGACTGCCTCGGAGGGAGTATCGTGCCTTTGGCCTCAGTGTGTTCTATGAGAACCCTGAGAGTGGCAGGCTGGGCACAGCAGGGCAAAGCCCAACAGAGCCGAACATTCCCTCTGGGAATTAGTTGGGTCAGGCATTCTGATTTTTCTCAATTACCCAAAAGAGCCTATTACCAAGAAGGTCAAGCCCAAGTGCAACTTTCTATCATTGCATTTTAGTAGTTGTCTCACTCCTTAGGTCTGGTCTGGTCTTCTATGGTTGAAACAAGAACTTGTATGAAGTCATCAGTAGCAGAGACTAAAATCAGTAAAGGAGATGAGACGTTGCTGAAGTTCTGCTGGAGTCAGCTCAGTCAGTATCACTCTTTGTCCCAATTTTACCAATTTTCCTGTCAAAAGGTTCACGCTTTCGGCCTTAGATTTAGCCTGTTATTGAGTCTACTATTCATTTAAATGAAATGAAAACATTAATTTTCTTTACCACGTTTTATAATACCGAAGAAAACTGAGTAAGTAGGTAGTGTGTGATGCTGTAAGCAAACCCAATATATGAATGGATTTTACAAATAAACTAGGGGTGGATTATTGGCAGAATGCTTCGACGTAATTCTTTAAATAACAAGCTTTCCTGGTGCATTTAAAAAAAAAATTTATGCCCTTCAGAACACATCAGTCATATTAATCAGTTCACACCTCACATCAAAGAACTTACTGTCTGAGTGCAGGTCTATTTCTTTGAAAGATCTGGTCAAATGTATTACTACCAAAAGAAACAAGAACAAAACAGATGTCCTGATAGCTTTCCTTTCTCCAAAAAAATGATACTGAAGTTATTTGGGTAATTCTTGCCTTCTGGGTAGAGTTTTGTTAGATACAAAGTGAGGCAATAGGAAACACTTTTTAATGAACACACAGCTTTCACAGATATTATGATCACACTGTTATTACAACATAGATGAGCTGGAACTTTTTATACAGATTTGGAGGAAAGAAAACCCTAAAGAGAAATCAAGCATATAGAGGTAGTTGAAGAGCAATATGGGAAAATAAAAAGCATTATCTTAATTCCCCTTTCAGTTCACTATGACGTAAGAGTAAAATGGCTGCTTACCAAACAACTAGGATAACAAACACACAGACATATTTGCCACTGTTAAAATGGCTTGCATGGTATTTTAATTCTGGCTCTACTGAGGACTGCATAAAATGATGGAACTAGTTTATCTAAGGTAAGCCTATGATGCCACATTGACCTATTTGCTTTTATTTTGTTGTTGCTGTGACAATAGGTAAATGTTGAGCCACTTTTAAAATGATGCATAAGCTACAGTGTTGCTTTGTAAACTTCTGTTAATCACATTTGCTGCAACAAATTTTTAAAGGGCTGCAGAGTCATGAAGTAAAAGTTTTACAATGACACTAGGAACAGAGATTACAGGCACTTCTCAACTTAGCGCATTTGAAAATACCCATTTATAAGTGGAAATGTCTTCATTTCACTTATGGGAAGTAGTGAAACAGCAGGAGCTGTCACTCTGAGGAACTGAATGTATACATTTCACATGGTTCCTTTCCCTTCTTTCTCTCTGTGCTCAGGAAGGGCCACAAATTGCAGCCCAGGCAATCAGCTGCTTTTCAGAACTGTCTCAATCATAAATCAAAAGCTCATTCCACAAGCCCAAGAATGGGCTGAAAACAATCTGTCCTCTTCCATTACTTGGGCTGTCTCCCATTTGCATCTTTGTTACACACCTCCGCTATGATTCTGCCTTGGTAAATGGAAATGGATGCAAAGTCAACATGTTGGGAACTCAAGGAATGAGTCCCTGAATAAAATTCTCATCTTGGAAATGGAATTCACATAGAGGAACAGGGTCCCCAGTGGATTCCAGTCCATCAACAGTATGCAATCTGTTGACAGTAAGAAACCTCCGGGTGCTGTGAACCAGCCTCAGGAGCTCCACTGCTCCAAAAGCCAGCCACAGGGGATTATCTGAGCCCAGGCCAGCTCCACAGGCAGAGCTGGAAGCGCCACATGTGCAGTGACTCAACTAGCCCCATGGCTAGAAGCAGTCGGCCTTCAGAAAAGGCAAATTGTTGCAGTAGCCCTCTGCACCCCTAAATCAGGGACAGGCACTCTTTTCTCCACAGGTCTACAGAAAATTGGTTTTATTGTTTTTAATTTTCTGTATTTTTCTGGTTACTAGCTAGCAGCAGTAGTACAGTACAAAGCAGAAAGGCATAATGTCTGCTTGGTACCTAATATATACACATACATACCCCACACACAACTACATATACATACATACACACTATGTACATACATACACATATACACACACACATGCATATACACACATACACCCATGCACACATACACATGCATGTGCACATATACATACGTGTGTGCACATGTACACACATACATGCATGCACTATACATATACACACATGTATATACATATATACACACACACACACACACACACACACACAGAAATAATCTACTAGGTAAAGACTAGGTCATGATAGACAATAAAACGAATCAAATGAATAGCACTATCTACCAAGGGGGAGGACTTGTAATTCTGGCCTAGATTTAGCTTTACAACTTTTCTCTGTACAACTCTTCATTCCCAAGCTTTGCAGCAAAGTCAATTTATATGTGGTGAGAATGGTCAAGTCCAACTGGTCACACCATTCAAATACCAAAGAAAGCCAAGGCTTAGCTTTGCATCTTGCCTCCTGCCGCTACTGAAACAAAAGCTTGCTGTAGAACAACCTAACGTGTCCCTAGGCTACTGAGAGTAAAGTGCAATTCTGTCTAGCCAAGACCTACACTTGCTGGAGTCAATTAGGTACTCACTTTTCAACGTGAAGTGTTCTTTGACGTGGAATTTTATTTTAAAGAATTAAACTTCCCTTTCTACCTAGATTAAGTAGAGACGTTGTTAGGTAAGTTCATTTCACTTAACTTGCAACTTTCCAATGTGAGTTTCTG